>VXCM01006677.1:0-26182 GCA_014773175.1 Lucifuga dentata | reverse complement strand
AAAAGAAGCCTTCTATAAAATCGCAGGTAACATACATTAATAGTTCACTATATTATGAATCAGTACGACTTTAGCCTACATTAATAGTATACAGTATACAGCTAATAGAACGCCGATTAAAATTTGATTAGTTGACAGGCTAATAAAATTAATTTCACTTTGATTTGGTCAAAAACTAGTGATTGTTACGTGTCCTACATGGACAGTGTCAGACCTAAACGCAGTTCTTAGTATAATATTTAAATCTGCTGCTATTATGCTGGACCTGCATAATTAACTACAGTTAACTATTTACTTTTTTTTTTAGACCAAGAAGTAGTTTGTACTTAAGTTTAGTCATCAATAAAGAAAAAAAAAAAAAANAAAAAAAAAAAAAAACGCTCTGACCAATCCGAGCAACATCCTATCGCGCATGCGCACAAAGAAACTACAGCCAGTCTGAACTTTGGTTTGAAAGAGTTTGTCTACTTTAAACCCTCGGACTGTTTTATTTAAAAACTTTCCTGAGAGTTTCCACAGTTCAAACTTAAATTCATACACACACGTACAAATAGCCTACAGGAGTTAATTTTGTGTTCAGAAGATAAAGAAGTTAACAGTATTCTGAAGCATGATACGATTTATTTACTGGAATATATTCGAGTTGACTGACAAGGATTTGTGCAAACGTGCAACACGATTTTTCAGCAAGACTGGAGAACTCATCAGTTAAAATGTATTTCTTAGTAAAGAGAAAATTACAATTTCGCCCCATCTACGCAAACTTCACAATGATCCAACGACCTAAAGTTACACAAACAACCTCGTCTATTCATTTTTCTTTATCCAGAAGTTCTATATTCAAAATGAAGCCGTACACAGAATCACAGAATCAGATCGCACGATGCTAATCCTTATTTTCTTCCTTCTTAAATCAGGTTAAATACAAACTTTACCTTTATGCTTGAATCGCTGACAGGATCCACATGCTGAGGGTTGGGCTGCAGCTTGTTGCCTTAGCTCCTCCCCTTCTTCATTACGTCATGTCAAGCTGTTAATAGCAGCTTCGATTCATAATCAATCCAAAATGTCTTCCTGTATTAATTTTACCTTTGTGAGAATATTATGTGAATGTTTGAGGTAAATATTTCACATTCAGATTAAAAATAAATAAATAAATAAAAGCTCATGTTGTCTCGTTTTGACCTGTGGTCCTTTTGCATGTTTTCACCACAAGAGGGCGCTGTAGTCATGTTCAGTTTTACATGCTTGTGCCTGTGATTTTGTATATGCTGTAGTTTGTAGTATGTTCTCACTGTTCTGCTTTTTTCTATTGTCAATACAGTTTAATAACTTTTTTTTTGAAAAGGATTTCAAACTTTTAAATCTTTCAAATTTAATTCTGCCCATTTAGACTTTATTTTGGAAATGCTGTGATAATCAGAATGGAGTGAATATTGGTTAAAGATTCATCTCCATTTCAGCAGAAAGGTGATTTGTTGAGCAGGATAAATGGACAGCAAGCAAATTGCTGCGTAAGCTCTTCAGAAGGGATTAACAGTATAATTTAAATTAGAAAAACAATTCATTTAAAGCAAGAAACAGAAAGCATAAATATAATTAAGATCAATGCAGAACAAAGCTTTAGAATTTGTGGTGTAAATGACAAACTGAAAGCTTTAACCTTCCAGTGCTAAAGCCCTGCAGCACGATGGTCCTGACAGCGTCAACGCTTTTCTTTTGCTCTGTGGGACCAAAAAGAAACTAGGAACCTTTTTTAAAACAGCTGCTGCATTACGGGTGTTCCACGTTGATGCTGTTTGTCTGCATGCTGACTGGGTTAAAGAAAAGGCTTGTAAACCTTCATTTCTAAAGAGGAATGAGCAGCCATGTTGAAATCAGGTTTCTGACTTTGAGTTCATTTTCCTTGACTTTCCCGTCAGAGTCCAAGGTGAACGCGGCAGAAATACAAGAATGAGGGAATTACTTTTATTAATTTTGCTTGATTTACTACTTGGGTAAAGGGTTGATTTGAGCAAATTTTACTGCTTGTACTGAATATGTTTGTAAAAATCCAGGACTTGGGAGTATTTTCTCAGTTAGATAAAGGGATGAAGTGAATTTTCCACTGATGTAAACGAGTGAAAAACAGAACAGAAAGAAACGTCAACAAGCAGCTGCTACCTTTAACCCCAGATTTATTCAAATTATTTCAAAAGATAAAAACACGGCTGATTAACATGAAATGACCGCAGGGTTTCTACTGTGAAGTGAACGCGAGGAGACAAACATCCAGGACAGGAAGTGGATTTTCTGTTGCGTTGGTGAAACTCACACACATCCTGCAGCCAAACGTGCTGAATGCTGCAGAGTCGCTCCTTGAGAGCAAAGCTGCAGCATTCTGTCGTCTTTCCTATATTATAAGCCGTTTACGACAGAAAATATATCAGTGACTATGATTACCATAAACCTCATATGGAATGTAAATATACAATACGTATTGCATTTTTCAAAGAGAATTTTCTTCACCCTTAAAAAGAAAAGGTCCAGGTACCGATGAGAGTGCGGCTGGTTTATTTAGTGGAAGACAAAGAGCAGCAAGAAGAAAGTGTGGCTGTGGCTTTACTCTTCGTGTTCCTGCAGGGCGTCCTGCTTTCTACGGCCACGTATTAGCATTTAAACTTGAAGCGGACAAAACTACAAAATCTCTCTAACGTCTCTGGCACTTCTGTGTTTCCTTTTTTTTTTGGTTTGCTGCTGCCGGCTGGAATCCGTGCAAACTGCTTCTTTGCATTGCGATGCATTGAAAATAAACATCCAGTCTGTTTATAGAAAGGTCCCGGAAGGAAAAGTATGGCTGCATAAAGGACTTCAAGGAGGAGTCCACTGATTTTACACATCACGCTTTATTGGCCAAACCAGCATGTAGGAATTGTATGTATTTTGGGCTGGAGAGGGTGCTGTGTAAAGCCGTGGAAATGGAGCCTTATGACATCACTTCCTGTTGATGCTGAAGATACTCCTCCATTCACGCTTTGAACTAAAATGAGATTTGTGTCCCGTTAAGAAAAGAGGTATTAATGCAATGTGTAATTCACAAAGATCACGCTGCTGCCACGGTCTGGCTTGCAGCGCGCGTTCAGGAGATAAACTCCACCCGCAACTTCCTGTCAGGTTTTCCTGACGCCGACAGAATCCTGATTGCAGGCAGCATGGGCGGGCGGCGCAGCCTTCCTTCAGCGACATCCACCAAAACATCACGGGAAATCAGAAGAAAGCAGGAAAGAATCCCTCTCCACAAAACGGCAAGGCTTCTCTGGCGAGGCAGCGCTCTGTCAACACGGTCTGTCCACCGTCTCACAGGCTGAATGACAGAGAACGGATGGAAAGCTGCTTGCGTTCCGCCGTCTTTTGGCACGCGGAAGGTCCAGACGCTGGAATGGCTGATTAGACAAAACATGAATAACTCCTAAAGTCATGGCACCGTTGGGGGCGTGACTCTCTCCGTCTGCCACCAACGCCANATGAATAACTCCTAAAGTCATGGCACCGTTGGGGGCGTGACTCTCTCCGTCTGCCACCAACGCCAACCAATGCCCCGCCCACAAAGAGCATCACTCTCATAGAACGTGCATGGTGTAGTGTGTGTATCTATAGCATGTGTGTTGTAGCATGTGTGTTGTAGTGCATGTTGTAACGTGTGCTGCAATGCGTGTGTTGTGGCGTGTGCATCTGTGCGTGTTCCTCCTGAGCCGTGTTATCTGGTGGGCGGCGGCGCTGGAGGAGCTCCTCTCATCATGGCTGCAGGCAGAAGCAGAAATGGGAGTTACTATAGCAACACAGCTCCTGTCAATCAAACACCTCCCCACCTGAAGCTTCTCTTCCTTTGTCATATCAACGGTCTAACTGAATACACCTGCGTCTGTGCCGCCAACGCAGCTCATCATATCATTTACCTGAAACATGCGTGTTAAAAAGCACCACAATCAGTGCAAATCCACCCAACCACCACTGTCCTGCAGCTTTGCTCAGAGGCCTTCAGGACGTTTGAGGACTCCAAATTCTAACGCAGGACTAATGACTGAGTTCAGGTGAAAGCGAAGGCTCGTCCACGCTGCGCACACACACACACACACACACACCACTTCTGCATCTTCTGTCTGTTAAATNACACACACACACACACACACACACACACACACACACACACACCACTTCTGCATCTTCTGTCTGTTAAATAGAGCTTTCACTCTATTTTTACAGCTGACGGCGGCTAAGGCAGGAAGTTAGGTAAAGGCAGAGAGCGTTTATCCGTCTGCCTGTCTCTGAATTTAATCACATTTACGTTACAGCGTCACGCTGCGTTGCTATTGGTTGCTTTATCACAGCAGGAGTCGCACAGAGAGTTTGGTCCTAAAGCTGCAGACTGCTTTTGGTTGTAAGAGCGTTAAAATCTGCTGTTACGTAGGAGCGCCGCTTAGATTCACGTGTGTCAGGACGTGATGTGCGAGGCGTACCCTTGTTGCTCTTGCTGGGGTAGACCCTGCTGAAATGCCTGAACTCCTCTGGAGGTGGAAGGTCTTCAATAGGGTGAAAGTTAAACTTGGATTCAAAATCATCTGAAACAAACAAATACAGAAACTTTAAACCCTTTTAAAGGAGCAGGACTCTCCGTCTTTCCCTCAAAAAAAAAAAAAAAATCAGTTCCCCTTTTTGGTTCATTTGTGCGAATACATCCCAGCATTTTTTTCCCCCCATCTTCTTGTGTTTTGCATGTGAGAAGCTGCTGTGTTTAGGAGCAACGGAAAATGAGGATAATTTGAGTATCCACAGCGGGGAAGTAAAAATGAGCGTCTGAGCAGGAGATCAAATTCCCAACAAAAACACGCTGTCTGATGGATAAGAAATAATCCACAAACAGAAACAAGCGAGGTCAAAACCAGCGTGATGGCAGAGGAATACTCTTGTATTTTAGGACTTCTCATCTATACTTACATCTCATGTGGTAAAACAACACACTGGTGTCTGCCTCAGTGTGCAGACTGCAAACACACTCATGACCACGTGCTGCTTTTACCAACGTGTGGTCGAACCTCGGCAGAAACAACAGAGCCAATTATAAAAAAATAATCGCGACGCTCCAATGAATAACGGCAGCTCCTTCATAAAGCTTCTCTGACGTTAATCATCGTTGCCTCATTATGACGCGTCGTTACCAGGTGTGTTTCAGGTAAACACGCAGATCAGCGTGTTAATGAGCTGCTTCCTGTTTATCTGATTCATCTGAGAGACGACACGTCAAAGCAGCAGAGAAACATGAACTCTGATTGCGGCTCCATGTTGAACAGATCACAGACCTGTGTGTGTGATCAGAGGATGACTGTTGATGAAGAGTCTCAGAGCCACCAGAATGTGTGAGATCTGATGAAAACTCTCCATGTAAATAAAGTGATCAGCTGCGTGTTTTTATCTATCAAAGTTATTGATCACTAACACACGAGAGATAAATACAGTTCAAACATCGTCAGATTTCAGCCTGATGAAATTTACCGTCAGACTGAAACTCGTCTTCATGTTCGTGTGGCAGTGTGTTTTATGAATCACTTCCTGCCCTGTAAATAAATGCTGCAGTAATGCTTGTTTAAAGGTAAACGATGAAAGATGCTGAGAGACGTGTGTGAATGAGGGAAGGTGGTCACGTGACCTTATACACACATTAAAACTGACGCTGTGTTTTATGAAGCTAGCACCATGACGTATGTCAGTGCATATAATTGTGTGTGATTTATCACTGAAAAACCTATTTTCTGAAGATGGTGACATGAAGCTAAGTGACAGAATGAGCAGCCTAAACCCGCTGAACTCCAGCGGGTTTAGGCTGCATTACGTCTGCTCTGACCAATCAGTCTGCAGACCTTTGATGTGGACTTCCTGTGGAGAATGCCACGCTCACTTCAACTCACCCATGATGCACTTGGAGGAGGACATGGAGGAGTGACCGTTCCGAATGGGAGGGGGTGGTGGAGGGGGTCCGGCTGGTGTGCGGGACGAGGATGTTGAGGAGGAGGAGGAGGAAGAGGAGGGAGGCGGAGGCGGTTTGCCCCCCCGGGTGTGGGTCTCTGAGTTTGATGTGTGTGCAGAGCTGTGGACACGGTAAGGGGGAGGGGGGGGAGGGGCGTCCCTGCCACTGTTACGAGACCCGGGAGGAGGCACCTGGGGAGCTGGATAACACACATATACACACACACGCAAACACAAACAAACAAACAGATGCACACACACAGACAGAGTTACATCAGAATGACCTATAAAATATTCTTTAATATCTATGATAGCGGCACAAACAAAAATTTTAACGGCACAGACCACCACAAACAACTGAGACTATTATCCTGGAGTTTTGCATTTTTAAGCAACATGGATGGACGATGTTTGCGTGACGTTCCGTGCCTCCAACGATGATTGGCCAAGCGAAGAGATACGAAGAATACAGATACAGATTTTATGTTATATATTTTCAAAGTATTATGTTCTCACCAACTAGATAACTGGATCAAATTCTCCACCACACTCACATCTTCCTGTGTCGTCTTCATGGTGTAGAGGTTAAGCTGTTTGCCTGGAACCAATACAATACCAATAAATCTGCCAAAGTTGAATAGGAGTGGCTTATTTGACAAAAACTGTGATCTCTCATGACTGATTAGGTCTAATGTACACCAAACTTCGTGAACATCTGCACATGCGACTTCTGCAAAAACGGAATCATTCATCGAATCTTTGCACGTGCTTGGACCCCAGTTATTGCCGCTTACGGCTATATATATATTTTATTGGGGTCCAAGCACGAAGTGCGTGGAACCCTCTTGAAATTGTTAGGATTATTATAGGGGTGACTGCACAGCAATCAACCCTATATTCTCTTCCATACAAATTATTTATTATTATTATTATTATTATTCCACCCCCTTTTTTTTGGCTTTCTGCTACTTCCACATACTTCAACCTAGAAACTTCAAACCAATTTCATCCTATTCAGCCTCACTTCCACATGCGGGGAAATTTCCAAAAATTTTCAATTCTTCAAAAATTTCCAGAATATTCCACATTTCTTCCTGAAATTTTTCCATTCATAATGAATGGGAAAATTCGGCAAAATTTTCAGTCTTTCAGCTCTTCCCACTCCTTCATACTTTCACTAAGAACTCTCCTTCCACTTTTCAAATATTCATCCAACCTTCAACTATTTCGAACAAATTCCATTTTTTTTTTTTAACTTTCATACTTTCAGAGACAGTTAAATGACAATTTCAGTGGTTTTCAAATTCTTCAAATTTTCCAGTATTTGAAACCTTTCTAGTCCTACACGCTTTGAGATAGAAACTTCAAACCACTTTCAAAATGTTCACCTCAATGATCTCTCGAGAGGGTATCAACAGAATTTTCCAATCTTCTAAACTTTCCAAAATATTCAACTTTATTTTTCCAATTTTTCCCATTTTCAAAATTTCTAATTTTTCAGCTCCTCTCATGCCTTCACACTTTCACCTAAAAATGTCAATCTACTTTTAATAATAGTACTTTTAGTAAAGTAAAAGCTTAAAGTAAAAGCTCAAAAAATAGTACTTTTAAAAATGTGGCTGAGCCAACTTCACTCACATGTATCAAAGCTAGCCAGCTTTGTATGGAATCAGATTTGTGTCAAAAATATTGAACAAAATTTCTCAAGGATCGTAAAAAAAATTAATGATTTGGAACTGTAAAAAAAAGTTTTGCAACCGAAAAAAAATTCCTCCATTGCAAAAAATAAAACTTTATTTGAAAAGGGAGCATCCTGTTTAGTTACAATTTTTTTATTTTCACTTTCACTGTGCAGGTTTTTATTTACGATTCTCTTTTTTTCATTTTTTTCAGTTACACTTCTCCAGTTTTCATTTGCACTTCTCAATTTGTTGTTTGTGATTCTGACACAAAGCTTTCACGTGGGCGTGGCTTACAGGGGACTGCACAAACTACGTCCTGATTGGTCAACAACTTTTTGAGTGACAACTCTCAGTTTTTGTAGTCAGGGGCTTTCAACTCACTTAAGAGGCACCAATTATTAAAATTAAAACATTAAAAATTTGGATTCAGTATGTTTTGAACAAACATACCAAATCCTGGAGTACATGCTTCATGGATACATCTTAACTATAATCTGAACTATACAGCCAGAAATCTCTGTCTGTGGCACCAACATCTCTAGAACCAGCACTGTATGACGTTGATATTCCATAGGTTTATTGCTCAGGACCCAAAGACGTGCAGTGTCACATGTGAAGTTGTTTGGATGAGCGGTTCTNTTTATTGCTCAGGACCCAAAGACGTGCAGTGTCACATGTGAAGTTGTTTGGATGAGCGGTTCTCAAACTGAGCTGTGCCAGTAAAAAGTAGTCTGCATGGCAGCATATGCTCTGCTCCACAGGCACTAATGACAGGCTAAGTGCAAACCACAATATCCGGCCTGGTCCGAACATGCTCCGGGCGCAACAGCATATTCACTCCACTCCACAGGCATTTATAGCAGGCTGCGGTGCACACCATAAAGGCCGGCCCTGTCCGAACACGCAGGTTTTCAACGGGCACTTTGCTAGTTTAAATACTTTAGTTATGCTTTGGAAAATAATTGTCAAAATGTACTGCAGTTAATGGGCTTACAGTAAACGTGCATAATGGTCCATTAGATGTGTATTAAAAGGCTGATTTTTACTTTAAGTACATATCCACTGCAGACTACAGGCTAATGGGACACAACCAATGTTATTTTTTGGTGCCAACTGTTCAAAGACACTAACATCATTGACACAGTTAACGTTAGTTTTAAATGATAAAGAATGACGAAGAGGAAAACGAGGAGCAGGAACAATGTCCTGGAAGTTTAAAAAAAGAGTGTGGAAAAGCAGAGAGAGTGAAAGTGAGGAGGAATGCTGGAATATTCCACAGGGTTTGAGGAATGCAGAGAAACCAGGAGGCCTCGTGGCATCGTCCAATCACAACACAGACCTGCAGCAAACAAGTGCCTTCCTGTTTTGTGCATTCACTCTGAAATCAAACGGTGTTTGATTCCTGTGTTACAAAAAATCCTCACCTGAAAGTTTTTCTTTTGATTTATACAAGCACGTAGGTCTAAGTATTAATTTTGTGCATGTCAGTGTCTGTTTGACAAAAATCCTCCAGTGTTCTTTTCTACACGAAGTAAGTGTGTCATGTTATGGAATATCTGATAAGTGTTGTCAGTCCAGATTTTCATCTACATAACATCTAAAAACTAGTATGAACAAGCATGCAGACCAGCAGCTACATGTATTGAAACTAGGGACGGGGGAATAGATTTTTCAATTAATTGCATTTCCAATTTAAACAATTCCAATATCTATTCATAAAATAAAAATTCAATATTTTAAATAGTCTAATTTTTAATTGAACACTAGCAGCATAAGTTCTGTGTGACGTAGCGTGATTACTATGGAAAGCATAGAAGACTAGGCATGTATTAAAACAACATGGCGGCTTTGACTCCGACACCTTCAGGTTTAGATGTTTGGACTCATTTTAGCTTTAAAAGCAAAAGGACACTAACGAACCCGACAAAAGTAAGAACATTTACTAAATACGTAACTCAGAAGTAAAATTTTGTAGCGACACGATGAACTTGTGGAACCTCTTGAGGAGGTGTCACGCTGCCGCCGTGAAGTCTGCAGCACGACACCTGAATGAAAACAGACGACGTAGAAAATGCATCGACCTGCAAGCTGCATCTGCCTCACCTCCAGCCAAAAAAATAAACTAGTCGTTACTAATTTATGTGTAGGATATGAGTCCTTACAGCGTTGCCATGACAACAAAGGATTTAGGAACACGCTTCAAATCCCGGAATCAACACGACAATATGTTAGTGAAGCGGCTACACAAAGCTTCATGTAGACGTCAAAGAGCATCAGAGGTCAAAGGTCAGCCTGAACCTGTTTTCTTTAATACACTCAGTAAGTTTTAAAGAATGTCTTCACTTTTTTATACAATAATGTCATTTAGAAGACAGAATCCTAACAACATTTTACAGAATTTAACCGGATCGAATCAAATCGAATCAGGGCTTTGAAAATAGAATTGAAAGGTCAGAATGGATATCCAGCCCTAGTTGAAATGCTGTGATTTTCCTGCAAAGCTCCAGCCAAACAAACCAACCCTGCCCTGTGCTGAACTTTCAGAACAGACCTCTGATAGGTGTGATCAGCGAGCAGGAAATGTCTGCAGCAGCTGCTGTAATACTGGTTTTTGTGCAGACCTGCAGGACAGAATGCGTGTCAAAGCATTTAATGTCCTCTGCATCAACACTCCCTCAGCCTGGATGAGACTGTTCAGGGTTACAGTTACATTAGCTGCTCAAACGTTTGGACTCATCCAGAAAGTTTCATGTTAGATAGAAAGTGAAACTTTTTATTTGCCAAAGTGACATTAAACTGATTTAACTGTGTCGCCAAGACATTAATAATCTCTATTACTGCTGGAATTGACTGATTTATAATTAGTTATTCACATAAAACTGCAAAGCCTCATTTTCAGCAGCCATTACTCTAGTGTTAATGCTAAACTCTTTCAGCTCATCTTTAATTAATCATACTTAAATGCTAATTGGTTATTACAAATACCTTTATAATTGCGTTAGAGCACCTGAAATCTTTATTCTGCTCAATTAAGCAGGTAAACTGTCTTTTATTTGGGTGTTAAGGTAGAGACACTCCTAGAGTTCAATTCTGGGTTCAAAAACGGTCAAAACAAAACAGCTTTCTCAAAAACATGTTAGTAAAATGAAGGTTATTCCACGTGTCAGATTTCATACAAAGGTGTCCACTGCTGTCCTGAGAGAAAAGAACAAACTGGACAGGAAAAGAAGCAGAAGGCCCACATGCAAAACTGCTCAAGAGAAATGTATGTCAGTGTCATTTGCAAGAGTGAAAAGACAACTCCGGGATGCTGGCCTTTAAGGCAGAGCTTCAAAGAAAAAGCCTTATCTTAAGCTAGTGTGATAGATTGAAATAACTGTTATTATTTAGTTATTATATACATTATTATAACCGTTATTATATACGTTATTATTTATACCTGACTCAGATATCTGTAATCGATTCAGCTGTTTGACTGTATCAGCAGTTACCGTATATACTCGACTATAAGCTGATCTCGACTATAAGCAGACAACCCAATTTTGATCTGCAAATTTCGCTTTTTACAGAAACCCGCATATAAGCCGACCCCCAAAGTTGCTCCATCAATTTATTTGTTTAGCAAATTATCTTTTTTTTCTGGGTATTGTCACAGAATTCCTGTTATTTTTCTGAAAATAATCCACGTACTAACGTTAGCTGACATTAAGTTTTCCGGACCCCTCTTCCTCTTCTGAATCGCCAAAAAAGTCAACGATGCAGTGATGAAGATAAGGAAAATTTTACAAATGAGCTTTAGTTATCACGGTGCTTATTTAGCATATTTAGCTGTGTAATTATGGTGTTTTTTTGTTTTTTGTTTTTGTTTTTTTTTAAGAATCTCACCCGTTACATGTTTTCAGTAATTATCCTGTACCTGAGTCGATGCGGCGCTGTCTATGTGCTGCACATTCCTCCTTCGGAGTTTTGGAATTCCCTCAGCTGACCTCCTGATGTTGTTCCATCAATTTATTTGTTTAGCAAATTACCTGTTTTCCTGAGTATTGTCATAGTATTCCTGTGATTTTCTGAAAATAATCCACGTAGGGGTCGTGGCTGTTTTAAAACTTCACCGCTTTAACGGGGCTTCTCTTCCTGACGCACACCGGAATGATAATATCGTGCTCTTGTTCTTTTCGTGGATTATTTATTTTCAAAATCAAAACAACAAAACATGAGGTGAGGTGAGGTAAATAACTATACCGCTGCCCCGTTCCTCCAGCTGAGCGTCTACAGATCCTCCGTGACGGAGCCGGTACGTATCATAGCGGTACTTCACGGAGCCGGCTCTGATCAGTCAGCATATTAAAACTAATAACTTATTTGATTTCACTTTTACCAAATTAAATATTTTAAACATTTGATAATTAACCAAGAAATGGCTCTAACACCGGTACCGGTAAACATATTATTTCAGCAGCTGATTACGTTAGCCTTACTGGCTTCGCAAAATGTGCTTAATAAGATGTTTATTCAGGAAATATCTCATTATAAGGTATGTTTTAAACTATTTTCCATGGGTAGTGGCAACTGGTAGTATTTCCACGCCTGGAAATTTCGATCTGATTTGAATTACTCGACGATAAACTGACCCCCGATTTGCGTTGTGAAATTTGGTGAAAAAAAACTCAGTTTATAGTCGAGTATGTACGGTAATTTAATGGGATTACAATTGTGTAGCGAGGTAACGGTTAACAGCTAACGGTTAACGGTTATGCCTCAGGACCCCAGCAAGAGGGGAGCGTGTGCTCATCTTCCTCACTTAATACAAGCGAGTGAAGAAGAACGCGCTGTATTTCTTCTCTCCCCTCATCATTTTCCCTTTTTAAGGTAATTTCTTCACATAAACTCCTGAGACAAGTATCCATATGTTTGATGTGAATTCTGCTGGTCTGTAACATTGATATCGTTAGAGACTGTTTATTACTTTTATTTACTTTGTCCTGTTTATGTTAGTGATTAGCATAGCCATCCTCCATCCCCTGACTAATAGCTGCTTTTGCCCTGAAAAGTTAAGAGCTACTTAACCAGCTATGTGTGAATATTTAATAACTTGAGACATTTTATTAATAGCTTGTTNGCTACTTAACCAGCTATGTGTGAATATTTAATAACTTGAGACATTTTATTAATAGCTTGTTATTTCTGATTTCTGTTTAGATTGAGCAGTGTTACATATCTCTTATATAGCATGTATCTACTTTTTTATTGTTGACTTGTGTTAGAGCTAAATTTAGAATTACTTAATGGGAACAGACATTAGGTGCCCGCAGTTGTATGAAGTCACGTTTGTATTTAATGTTTAAAAAGTAACAATTCATAGAAATGTATAAATAACATGGTTATAAAAACAGTTAAAATTAAGTTTACTGTTTAAAAAGGACTGTATACATGACTTAATACAAGCGAGTGAAGAATGCACTGTTTTTCTTCTCTCCCCTCATTTTCCCTTTTTAAGAGTTTTACAGTGGCACCTAAAAAGGTTAAAATGAACAAAAGAACACAGATCATTTCAACATTATTAATGTCTTGGGTAAATATTTACACTAATTTAATACCACCTTGGTGATTAAAAGTATCAGTTTCTGATAATTCTACTTCAATCAAAAACATGAAACTTTCTGGGTGATTCCAAACTTTTAAAGGCTGGTGTATGTGAACAAATTAGAAGCGTGTTGCTGTTTATGACATCAGCTGTACTTCCAAATATGAATTTGCAAGATCAAAATTGCATATATCTAGATATATAGATATATATCTAGATATATATATATATATATACACATATATGAATGTGGTCCAAAAAGAAGACAGAATATGACTCCTTTTTATTTTATTTTACTGCTGACATGTTCACAACCTTTATCAAACAAAAAAGGTAAAAATAAAATGAAGCTGAAATTGGGAAAATTTAATAAAAGCTGTTAATTTAATGTAGCCTCAGTGCTGTTCAGAAATGGGGCAGAACCAGACGGTGTCCCACACACAGTAGTTATGTATGCACGCACATGCTGCGTGTTTGCAGTAAGCTGTACCTGTTCTGCGGCCAGGCGGCTCCCTCGCAGGTGGTGGTGGTCTGCTGCCCTGTTGGGAGGATGGAGCCAATGAGGGAGGAGGGGGCGGTGCATGGCTGCGTGTTTGGCTGCTGCCTCCAGATGGATGTTTTTTGTGCAGGGAGTTATGCCTCTGGGGAAGCTCTGGAGCTCCGTCTATGTGGGACGGCCCATTGGAGATGTTGCCTGATGTGTGGGGCCTGTATGGTGGCGGCGGAGGAGGAGCTGAAGAGCCACTGGTGGGCGGTCTGCTGGAAGAGGGAGATNTATGGTGGCGGCGGAGGAGGAGCTGAAGAGCCACTGGTGGGCGGTCTGCTGGAAGAGGGAGATGGCTTCATGGAGCTGGGAGGGGCGGGGACTCTGCTGGGTGTTGGTGGAAGGGGTTTGCTGCTCTGCGAAGAGGATGAAGACGATGGGGTAGGGACTTTCAGGTTGGGGGTCGGTGGGGCATTGCCTCGGCCACCCCGGTTGAAGGGCGGGGGAGGGGGCGGGGCAGAGGTGCTGTGCTTCATCCCGCTGCTTACAGAGGATTGGGAGCTGCTACCGGTGGGGCGGGAAATGTCTGGGAGCTTGTCAGCGGGGGAGGGGGAGCGGCCTGTGGGAAGGCGTGGTGCTGCAGATCTGGAACCCGGGGGCTGCAGAGCTGATCTGCCCACTGAACCATCTGAGAGGACAACACAGACGTGGTGTTTAGGACGAATTCAGAAGCAACAGTAACAGATTTGTACTCCTCTCCTCATAGTGTATGAATAAAGAACTGACTTTTTAAAACACAAATATCTTTATCAGGGTGTCTACATGTATAAACAAGTTAAATTTAAGACTTTTTAAGACCTTTTTAATACCACTTTAAATGAAATTTAAGANAAACAAGTTAAATTTAAGACTTTTTAAGACCTTTTTAATACCACTTTAAATGAAATTTAAGACCAAAGTAATGGTCAATAGCTTGTTTACAGTCATGGGATTTTGTGACGTCATCCAGCAGAAATGGTGGGCAGTAGAGATGTGCGGATCGGCTCTGATGCCATCCGAATCCGCATGTATGCCTGACTCATCCACCTGCACCCCCCTGAAGGAATTATTTTCTCCAATTTAGAGACCCGCACCCACCCGCACCCGCATGAACATTCCATACCACCTCTACTGGTGATGATGGTAACATATTATACTGAAGTAGACTGATTTTAATTAAATTAACATTTATTTAAAGATGTTTTTTCTTTTTTTTTCTTTTTTTTCTTTTTTTTTTTTTTTTNTTTTTTTTTTTTTTTTTAGAAAAAATGAAATGGTAACAGGTAACACAGTGGTAACACAACAGCTTGAACACACACATGATGACATATTTCAGCCCGTAAAAATCGGAATGTCACAGCAGGTTTTCAAACACAAACAGTTTAAAGGAATAATTTAAAATAAAGTTTGGCCGCTGTGCCAGAAATAAATAAATAAATAGAACATGTTCAGCAGTCCAAACACGGGCAGGCATATTCTGAATGTCACTGCAAAACTCCAACATAAATAAGTACGCTAAATGAGCATATAAAGTGCTCAGCAGTTCAAAATAAATAACAGCAGAACCAAACTGTGCCAATTCAGCCTAAACACGTTACAGCCTCATCTATTTAGGTTACTTAGACTTCTTCTCACTGTGCAAAAATAAAATAGCATCCACTGTGCCAGGATTTAGGCAACTCCGCNTAGACTTCTTCTCACTGTGCAAAAATAAAATAGCATCCACTGTGCCAGGATTTAGGCAACTCCGCCTGGCCTCTATGATGTGCCCGGCTGCTGAATGAGCGCTCACTGCAGTGACCCTGCACCTGCATGCTGCTATGAGAGTCTGCTAAATCATGCCTGACAAAATATTAAGCAATATGTAATTAATATTTTCCTCATTAATGATGTATGAGGTTATTTCACCTACCCGAACCCACCCGCTATTAATCAGAAATGTTAATTTTTATGACCCAACCCACCCAACCCGCGGATTAACCGCGAGCCAGCGGGTATAACTGCAATCCACGCATCACTAGTGGGCAGCAGAGAGCAAAAAGTACTCTGAATATGTCGGTGGTTTCCAGCCAAATATAAAAGATAATACAGTACTACGCAGAAGTCTTAGGTCACCCTAAAAAATTTCATGTGAGCAGGTTTTTCAGACCGTGAGAATTTATTTTGTGGACCAGACATAAGAAAACATTGTGACAAATATATATACACTTAAATAAGCTTACCAATTAAACAAAACCCAAATATNAAAACATTGTGACAAATATATATACACTTAAATAAGCTTACCAATTAAACAAAACCCAAATATTTGGCAAAATATAGAGTCTACAGGCAGCATTTGGTATGGCCTCTGCATGCAGAACAGTCTGGGCTACTTATGCAATGAATCTTGAATTTTGAATGACTTCTAATAGGTTTGAATATTATCAGTTTGGCTAACTGTCATTGTTAAATGATTTTCTTTAACGTGTTTCAACATTTAAAGATGATGACAAAATTACTCCCCTGGGATGCATCAGTAGCGTTTTATCATTGACAAAAAAAAAAAAAAAAAAAAGAATCTTTACAGTCTTCCAAGCAAAATGCCTAAAATGACAGTTTGACATGCATAAAACTGTGATTTAGTATCAACAAGGTAATTCACAAAGCAAGAAGCTGACAAACAGGAGTCTCGAGATGTGGAATCCAAGAGGTCATCAAGAGTTTCAGGAATCTGGAGAGCTAAAAGGCAAGCCCAGAAGTGGAAGACCAAGAAAGTTGATGAGCAGTGGGGTTAGGATTCCTCCAAGTGTCCTCCTTGAGAGACAGGAAGAAATCCAGCAAAGACCTTCTCAGCATCTGGCAGATTTATCTGCAAAGTTCATGCCTTCATGGGCTAAACTTCTTTGAAGTTTAGCCCGAAATGGTCTTCATGGTCGTGTGGCTGTGAAGAAGCCTTATCTCCATAAAAGAAACCAAGAAAAGAAACTTAAATATGCCAATACACATAAGGAATGGAGTGGTGATCAATGATGTAAGGTCCTCTGGAGCAACGAGTCCAAATTGGAGATTTTTGGATCAGAGAGGCGTCAGTATGTGAGGAGAAGGGTCAGAGAGCGATACATCAGAGAGTGTCTGCAGCCTTCATGAAGCATGATGGAGGTTCAGGCATGGTATGGGGCTGCATTTCAACCAGCCGAGTTAGGGACATTGTGAAAATCGACGGCATAATGAATGCTGAAAAGTCCAGGCAGATCCTTATCCACTATGCTGTTGGGAAGCAGCTGATTGGGAAAGGCTTTACTTTTCAACATGTCAATGATCCCAAGAACACAGCCAATGCAGTGAAATCATGTTTGGAAGGGAAAACAGCTGACAGAACGCTGGCTGTGATCGAACGGCCTCTCACAGTCCTACCTTGAATGTGATAGAGGCAGGGGGATCACCTGGACAGGTGAAAACCAGAAGACAGCCAAAGTCAAAAGAAGAGCTCTGGGAAACCCTGAAGGAAGCCTGGTATAAGATCCCAAAAGATTACTTGAAGAAACTTCTAGAAAGTTTGCCTAAAAGAGTGGAAGCTGTTCTACAGCAAACGAAGGCTGTACCAAATACTGACTGAACACTATACATTTTATAAAATACTTTAGTTTTTGGTCATTATTTGAGTAATACACATAAGTATTGTATATATTTGTCACGATGTTTTCTCATGTCTGGTCCACAAGATAAATTCTCATGGTCTAAAAACCTTGCTCACATGAAACTTTTTAGGGTGGCCTAAGATTTTTGCACAGTACACAGTACTGTATACTTTTTTAAAAATGTCTTTGTGGATGTCAGAGAGCTGTACTGCATGGCCAAAACAGAATTCGACATAATGCTACACAACTGCTGGTTTACATCAGATCTGATGGAGTCACTGCCATGACCTGCAGGCGCAGTGGGAGTGATGGCGCTGATCAGGCAGAAGGCTCCAAAATCATTACCATGCACTGATGATGCATGGCCAGGCACTTGTTGCTAAGCAGACTGATGATTAACTATATCAGATTCTGCAGGACTAGGGCTGCCTTTGTTCTGCAAAATATGAGACGGGGGGGNGGGGGGGGGGGGACATGACATGACATTATTCTGTCTCCCACTCAGACCTATATCTTGATTGCCTCATATGTTTCAGGGGTGCACTTACAGACATCATGAAAATATAAAAACAGCGATGCTCTTCACTTCCCGAGGCGATCAGAGACGCTGACGTAACGTGCACATTCACACAGCAGCAGCAAAGGCTGAGGACTCCAGCTGCTCCTGGTGACTGTGAGCACCACCAGTAAAATTACACTTCTTCTCAGCCAGAGACAGAGACATGCCTTCATCACAGTAACGTTCCATGGGTGACGTGACAAAAAAAAATTTAAGATCTATCCAATATGAGTTTAAGACAGTAAATGTGTATTTAAGACTTTATAAGGACCCACGGCCACCCTGTTTATATTTATTTATTTAATATAATATTAAATTAATTAATTAAATTAATATTAGGACACTTGAGAAATGCTTCTGACAATTGTCAGGATATTATTATTATTATAAAGCTTCAGTCCACTGCCTTCAAAGGACTTGGACTTGGAGCTCAGGTCTCCTCTTTGGTTTTGTTATTTACACAAATAATAAAACACAGAGGAAAAACAATATAAAACCTTTACAGAAAACATGCAAATTTAACTGATGCGTAACAACATGCATATCAGAAATAATGCAAAGGTATAATAAACACTGAACCAAGAAAAGGTTTTTTTTTTTNTCCTCCTCCTCCTCCTCCTCCTCCTGATTCTGATGAAAACATGAAAGCAATATATCAGACAAACAAACCAGAACTACCAAGGTATTTTAATATTCAAATTGTGGAGAACAGGAAGTTATATATGTGTGCACAGGAAGGGTCAGAGCTATGGGAGATTATAAGGGACAATTAAAAAAAAATAAGAGTGAAATATAATACACCTTTGTGAAATACAATACATGTTTTCATTTGCATTTCATTTCCATACACACATTTACTGTATCACAATTAAGTGAAAAACATACCATATATACTCGACTATAAGCCGATATCGAGTATAAGCCTACTCCCAATTTTGACCTGCAAATTTAGATTTTTAAAGAAACCCGCATATAAGACGTCTCCCTGATGTTGTTCCATCA
The DNA here is from genome assembly GCA_014773175.1 of Lucifuga dentata. Classification (NCBI taxonomy): domain Eukaryota; kingdom Metazoa; phylum Chordata; class Actinopteri; order Ophidiiformes; family Bythitidae; genus Lucifuga; species Lucifuga dentata. The sequence continues at coordinate 7,212 of VXCM01006677.1, read as the reverse complement.
ATTTATTTGTTTAGCAAATTACCTGTTACCTGAGAATTGTCATAGTATTCTTGTGAGGGGGGTGGACACAACCAATTTTCTACCTGTGGGAAACACTCCACACAGTGCAGACGAAACGGGATGCATTCAAGGCAGTCAGACATTAGGTTTCGTTTTCTTGCTTTCTCTGCTCTGCTATCGTTTTCTTGGGGCTGCCCAAGTACAGCCTGTGCATGTCAGTGTGTGAAGGCAGTGTCAAAGTTGTGTTGTTTTTAAGGCAGGGTCGTCCCATGAAACCTGGGCGGGTCTTCACAAACCTGGACAGGCCACCCAAGTTTTGTCTATGTATGGGAAACACTGGTAAGGAAAGCTTTACAAATGAGCTTTAATTATCACAGCACTTATTTAGCTTATTTTGTTGTGTAACTATGTTGAGGTTTTTTTTTTTTTTTTTTTTTTNTTTTTTTTTTTTTTTTTTTTGCTAAGAATCTCACCCATTATTTCATTTCAGTAATTATCCTGTTCCTGAGTCAATGTGGGCCTGTCTATGTGTTGGACATTCCTCGATACATAGTTTTGGAATTCCCTCAGCCGACGCCCTGATGTTGTTCTATCAATTTATTCATTTTGCAAATTACCTGTTTTTCTGGGTATTGTCATAGTATTCCTCTGATTTTCTAAAAATAATCCATGTANGCAAATTACCTGTTTTTCTGGGTATTGTCATAGTATTCCTCTGATTTTCTAAAAATAATCCATGTACTGGTACTGGCAAACATGATATTTATTTCAGCAGCTGATTACCATAATGGACGGATCAAGGCTTACTGGCCACCGTAAAATGTGCTGAATAAGATGTTTAGTAAGGAAATACATCATTCTAAGGTATGATTTAAACTATTTTCCATGGATAGTGGCAATGGATAGTACTTCCACACCTGGAAATTTTGTTCTCTGGGATCCAATTTGAATTACTCATGGAAAGCCAACCCCCGATTTGCATTGTTAAATTTGGTTAAAAAAACAAAACAAAAATCAAAACTCAGCTCATACTTGAGTATATACGGTATGGTATAATGCAAACTGTTTATTTATTTTTGTTTGAATGATTGAATTAATTGTTTTTTCATTGTGACATGAATTTTTCATGCCACATTAAAATCAAATCACAGTAAGGTGAAAAGAAAAGATCAGGGGTTTTTCATTTCATGTTGTCCAGCAGGGGGCAGCATAGACGTGCCAATACTAAATGCAAAACCCTCTCATTTCTTTTTCTGAAGCAGCTGCATTATTAGCGCCACAATGAAAAAAAACTGTCCAATCACAGCGTGGGGGCGGAGCTTAAGGCGTATCACCATGATTTGACACTGTAGAGGTTCAGTTTCTGGTTCTGTAATCCGCATTTCCAAGTATCTGATTATGGAGGTAACAGGAACGTGTATGGGAGACCGACCCGGTTCATCAGACAGATAATGTCCTTTCATATCCTAGCTGCATCTTCGAACTGTTAGCATGAGGCTAACTTGTTGCTACTGTTTGCAAAGATCGTTTTGTTTGTTGAGGAAATTCGTCTGTGATAATTCTACGTCCCCTATTCTCTCTATAATCAGTCCACTCAGAATAATATAAAATCATTGCTAATGCACATTTAGAACAAGCTACGCCTTAAGCTGCGCCCCCACGCTGTGATTGGATAGCTTTTTCTTTTTCATTGTGGCACTAATAATGCAGCTGCTTCAGAAAAAGAAATGAGAGGGCTTTGCGTTTAGTATTGGCATGTTTATGCTGCCCCCTGCTGGACAACATGAAATGAAAAACCTCTGATCTTTTCTTTTTACCGTACTGTGATTTGATTTTAATGTGGCATGAAAAATTCATGTCACAATGAAAAACAACTAATTCAATCATTCAAACAAAACATAAAATAAAGAGTCTGCACTATATCGTATGTTTGTCACTTAATTATGACACATTTAATGCGTGTATGAAAATGAAATACAAATGAAAACATGTATTGTATTTCACAAATGTATATTATATTTCACTCTATTTTTTAATTGTGTCCCTTATAATCTTCCATACAGAGCCTGGCTTAGTTTGGACAAAATGCATTTACAAATTGCTGTATTTTGGGATTAGAAACAGACAAAATCAGACATCATGGGGTCTAATTTGTCAACAGGACTTGATGATATTCACTGTGATGTAGATGTTCATTGAGATTAGCTGCAACTATATTTTTATTAAATTCTATATTTCAGTGGTTAACTTTTATTAAGTAAGCAAAAGGATAAAACATGAGTTTAAAATTAGCTAAGAATTCTTGAACTCCTTCTTACAAGCTCAAATATACTAAAATGTTACAGAAAACGTGCATGTGAGTGTGATACTCACTCTCTATGACAGGTGCACTGCGGTCATTGACTACAGTGACCTTCTTCAGTCTGGTGCCTTTGCAGATGTCTGAGAGCAAAGCTCCTCTGCCTTTAGCCTCCGTTGTACTCAGCTTAGGTGGACTTGTGTTTGCCTGTGGAACAAAAGTCACGTCAGCAAACATAGCAGAGCTGTGGACTGAACCACAGCGAGAAGGAGCTTCTGCTTTCTCTGCCCTTTCTATGGATGCATACACAACTCAAATGTAACAGACAGATTTCAGTCAAGTTTGTAAACAGGTGAGACAAGAGTCAAGGAAGATTAGAGCAGAATTTGGGCCGATCAGGATCCGTACAGGGGATTTTTTCCAGAGACTATACAGAATCACTCTCCGTCTGATTCCAACTGAACTACGCAGCAGTTCTTTTGTGGTATGAACATGATCCGCAATAGTCCTGAACCAGCTACCAGGCAATCTATTGCTCTATGTATATCTACATATCTATACAGCTCTGTGGTGTGTGCTTTTTGGCGCGCTCGGCCACTGACCTCATTGAAGGTGGGAGGAGGTGGAGGTCCTGGGGGAGGAGGCGGTGGGGGGAGAATGGGCATCCTGTCCCTCTTTTGGCACCTTTCTGCACAGGAGGTGCTGACGTCAACGTCTCAGCTGGGACGACACACGCTGACTCCTGCAAACCACAAACACATGGGGACGTGTTGGGTCAAACTCAGAAACATCCACCAACTCAGCGCTGGAACATGTTTAGTGCCACAGGGATTTTTTCAGGAAGTCAGAATCTCCTTTGTCCTGCCCGGTTGTTATTGCATCTATAGTTCATGAACCTTCTTTTTTTTTAGATTTAATTTAGTTTGCCAACAGTATGTTTGGCGTGATGAGCCAGCAAGACACATGGGACCCGAGCATGTTCATCCACCCCAATCATACTAACCCGAGAGGAAAGGAGAAATACCTGCTGCAGGTAGAAAACATGAAGCACATCCCACCTCCTGCTGCAGCACAAACAGCCCGTTCTCACTACATGTCTTTAAGCATCGGGGATAATTATGATGAAATAAGAGAGGCACTGTGGATTTGGGAGTGCATACATTCTGTGTGTGTGTGTGTTGTATAAACAGGGCAGCAAATACATGGAGCAGACATAACAGTGATGAAGCTCTGTGGTGGTTCTGTGTTCTTCATTCATTCTGACAAACACCTGCAGCATCACAGTGTGACATGCACTGATCACTTTCATTCCATGTAGGAGCTTCCACACAATGAAAATTACCTGCAATATGTGCACTCTTCACATCTTGTATTTTTTCTTAACTTACCAGGATTCTCAAACACTTAATACAAAGTGTTTATTTGAAAACTAACCAGCAAATGAAAAGTCTTTCTCAGGGAGAAAAGCTCTGATTAAAAGCAGGTTTTCCTGCTGCGGTGGTTCTATATGCCTGTTTCCTGAAGAAATCAGCAGGAGAAAAACACGGACAGGTATGCTACCTTGCATAATACATTTTACAAGAGTGGATCAAAATAATAAGATAATATACACTCACTGACCACTTTATTAGGTACACCTTGCTAGTATCGGGTTGGACCCCCTTTTGCCTTCAGAACTGCCTTAATTCGTGGCATAGATTCAACAAAGTGCTGGAAACATTCTTCAGAGATTTTGGTCCATTACTGACATGATAGCATCATGCAGTTGCTGCAGATTTGTCGGCTGCACATCCATGATATGAATCTCCCATTCCACCACGTCCCAAAGGTGCTCTATTGGATTGAGATCTGGTGACTGTGGAGGAGAACTCATTGTCATGTTCAAGAAACCAGTTTGAGATGATTTGAGCTTTGTGACATGGCACGTTATCCTGCTGGAAGTAGCCGTCAGAAGATGGGTACACTGTGGTCATAAAGGGATGGACATGGTCAGCAACAATACTCAGGTAGGCTGTGGCGTTTAAACGATGCTCAATTGGTACTAAGGGGCCCAAAGTGTGCCAAGAAAATACCCCCCACATCATTACACCACCACCAGCCTGAACCACTGATACAAGGCAGGATGGATCCATGCTTTCATGTTGTTTATGCCAAATTCTGACCTTACCATCCGAATGTCACAGCAGAAATCAAGACTCATCAGAGCAGCCAATGTTTTTCCAATCTTCTATTGTCCAATTTTGGTGAGCCCCTGCGAATTGTAGCCTCAGTCCTGTTCTTAGCTGACAGGAGTGGCACCCGGTGTGGTCTTCTGCTGCTGTAGCCCATCTGCTTCAAGGTTCAACGTGTTGTGCGTTCAGAGATGGTCTTCTGCATACCTTGGTTGTAACGAGTGGTTATTTGAGTTACTGTTGCCTTTCTATCATCTNGATGGTCTTCTGCATACCTTGGTTGTAACGAGTGGTTATTTGAGTTACTGTTGCCTTTCTATCATCTTGAACCAGTCTGACCATTCTCCTCTGACCTCTGGCATTAACGAGGCATTTTCGCCCAGAGAACTGGATATTTTCTCTTTTTCAGACCGTTCTCTGTAAACCCTAGAGATGGTTATGCGTGAAAATCCCAGTAGATCAGCAGTTTCTGCAATACTCAGACCAGCCTGTCTGGCACCAACAACCATGCCACGTTCAAAGTCACTTAAATCACCTTTTCTTCCCCATTCTGATGCTTGATTTGAACTTCAGCAGGTCGTCTTGACCATGTTTATATGCCTAAATGCACTGAGTTGCTGCCATGTGATTGGCTGATTAGATATTTGTGTTAAAGAGCAGTTGAACAGGTGTACCTAATAAAGTGGCCAGTGAGCGTAATTGTAACTAGAGCAGTCGACATTTTCTAAAGAAAATGTATGTGCGCTTGCCCCCTTGCAAGGCTCCCTCCATTGCTGCGTGTGTTTGTGTGTGTGCGTGCACATGTGTGTGCACTCCCATGTGCATGAGTCTGCTGCATCTGTTTACTGTACTTCCCATAGTTTGTAAGATTCAGACACTTAAACAGAATGTCTCCTCACTTTGATGTCACCCATCTCATTGATGTGATGTTTGGTTGACAGCAGGGGAGGATGTCTGCAATCCCTATCCACTTTCAAAAGGGGAAAATCATGTTTTGTTTTTTTTGTTTTTTTAGAAAAATCAACTGTGGTTGTTAGAGCGCCCTATCAGGTCAACTGATGACTCATCTTTTGCACGTCTACTACACGTGTCCACCAACGTTGGTAGTAATGGACTGATTTGTTTATGAGATATATCAGTTTTTATTGAATGAGCCACACCCACTCAACTCTGGCAGCCAATTGTAGCAAAAAGATATTGTTAAACAACATCACATGAAACTTTTGTTTGGGCTGGCCCAGACATTACACATGACAAATTTGGTGTCAATTGAGCTAAAAATGTAGGAATAGGTATGAAAAAACTGTTTTGGAAAAAAATAAAAAATACCAGAAAATGTCTTCATGTCAAAATGGGCGTGGCCTATATGGATGGTTGCATCTCCATCCAAGGAATCCAGGGAAAAAAGAATTTTGAACATAGGACACATTTCAAAAGTTATAAGCCAAAACACAAATATGGTTATTACAGCGCCACCATCATGCCAATATGGGTAATTATATGTTTGCTTGTAGAGAGTGACTATGAATCTATCTGTTAAGTTTTGTTGCTATAGCTCTAATAGTTTCTGAGTTAAAAACACTTAAAATAGTTGTCATTTCTTCAAAAATCAACTGTGGCTGTTATAGCATCAGTTCAACTGATGACTCATCTTTTGTACACGTCTACTGCACGTGTCCACCAAGTTTGGTAAAATTAGACTAATTTGTTTATGAGATATAGGAGTGGGTGTGGCTCATTTATTGAATGAGTCACACCCACTCAACTTTGGCAGCCAATTGTAGCAAATGCAAAAAAAATGCAAAAAATACATATATTTTAAACAATTTTAATGAAAAATACAAACACATAGAAACAAACTTCAATTTGTATGGTAAGCAGATGTGGATGGATACAGTAGACAAATTTAAAGGACTATATCAGCAATCATGCATGTTTGAGCCCAATACATACAACCTGCATACACCTAAACATTACCGACAACCAATTTCCCAAAACATCAAACCCTATTTTAGATTTCTTGTTATTTTTTTTTTCAAATCCCTTAATCTTTCTCAAATCAAATGTTCAGGTGATAAATCCACCTTAAAATTCAATGTTTTGCCTGCTTACACTTACACANAAATCAAATGTTCAGGTGATAAATCCACCTTAAAATTCAATGTTTTGCCTGCTTACACTTACACACACATTGTAGAAGGCAAACTCGTTTTAATTTCTAGCTAAAGCCCACCTTCTGCTGGGATTATATTTCCTAGCGGAGATGTACATTGCCTTCTGTGCAGCTCCATGTTGGATCAGTTAAATGAAGTTACTTTGATTAAAAAAAATAGACATCTTGTTTTCTGTGATGGATTATGTGTCTCAAGCGTGTTTCATGTCTCTACAAGTTGATTTTAATAGCGAACTGGAACAAACAGCAGTAGGAAAAAAGCAGTATTACCGAAGAAGCTAATCAATATTAATGTGTGCATTTTTTCACTAACTAGCAAAACTGCAGCCCAGAAACAAGTGAAATCATATTATTTTAGACAGAGATGTCAGCAAAGCAAGTGACTAGCATGAATAATTAGCACAGTGGCGGGTCGTCAGGGCCAGCAAGGCCTTCTCTGCTGGCCTAGAGATTGTCATAATCATTAAATTGTGTTTTTATAATTTAATATTTATTTTATTAACGTTATATGTATTTTACAAAGTTCATTCCCATCAGTTTTGTTATTAATGTCATTTCATCGCTACGGT
>VXCM01006676.1:0-25688 GCA_014773175.1 Lucifuga dentata | reverse complement strand
CCTTCCTGACACAACCCTCTGCATTTATTCGGGCTTGGGACAGGCACAAGGAGGACACTGGCTTGTCCCCCTTGAGGCTGCATTCATAAAACATTAGAACAATATAATATATAAAGCAGTAATAAACATAAAGAAGTTATGTGTGTGTGTGTGTGTGTGTGTGTGTGTGTGTGTGTATATGTGTACACACACAGACATACAGCATACAGTATACAGAGAACAGAATGCACAGTGAGGCACATGCACAAACACAAAACATGCAGAAATACACAACCAAAAATTGGCATGCATACACACAAATGCATACACACACATATGCACACACATCCACATGCCCCTCAGGAAACCTTACACAATTACGGGTAGAATGGGATTCATTCTCAGTCTTCAACAACTCATTAACTGCATATTGCAAATCGTACATTTCAGCAGAACGCATTGATGAGGAACAGCGAGAAAGGGGCTTTGGGAGAGGCAGCATCATTTAATGTGTGTTCAGAATTTATTAGCATGTAACATATGCTATATTGTATGTATATTTTATATACATAGGGAGTGGTAAGGAATGAGAAACGCTTTTTTTTTAAACTAATCATACAGTATTAGCAAACAATGTTTCACCTTTTTAAATTAGATTAAAATATAAGATATTTAGGGTTTTCCATATTTGGATATTTTTACAGGAGTTATTAATATTACAATACACAGTAAATTGTTTTTTACTTTCATTAAATAGTTTTTACTTTCTGGCATTGATGTATCAGGTAAAACACACCCATGTGGTATTTAAGTAGGTCAAAGTAAAACACACAAAACATTTGCCAACTATTCGGCTCATTTCTGCATATTTGGTGTATGTAAATATAATATGTATAATAAGAAATATTTCCTAAAGTATGCATTATCATTCAAACGTCCTTTTACACAATAAGTACAAGACCTCTTGGGAGCAGTTATAGGAAGGCAAGTGGAGAAGTGAAAACAGGAAAACCAAATATATGAATGTTGNTCTTGGGAGCAGTTATAGGAAGGCAAGTGGAGAAGTGAAAACAGGAAAACCAAATATATGAATGTTGTGTGTTTCTTTATATATATTTTGACCTTTATTTATCCAGGCGAGGTTTACGAGTTTAAATGATCTCTTACAGGAACGCTCTGCTCCACATTCTCAAACACACACACACGCGCACACCCTGAGGCTGTCCAGTGCAACTACAGGTTTACAGCATTTGCCAGCGAGCAGTTTCGAGTTAGGTACCTTGCTCAAGGGCACAGGTAAAGTGCTGCTCTTTCACTTTCCCTACCTGGATTTCAACTTTAGTCCGGGGTTCAAACCATTGAGCTTTAAGTCACAAATGACTCGGTTAAGAGGTTCCAGATGAGTTGGGCCGATAAGAGAAATTTGTAGTTTGAGAGGAGGACAGAGAAAGAGAGTGCTGCAGCAGGACTCAGCTCAGAGGTGTCCAGCTAATTAAAGTTTCACTGGCTGTCTGCTTCACCTTTGGGGTATCCTTCACACACCAGCTACTCTCACTCACAGGAGCTCAGTCAGCACCTGTGTGTGTTTGCGTGCTTGTGCGTGTGTACGCTGGGAATATATGTTTGAATCTCACGGCACACCCTTCTCAACTGAGCTGTGACAAAGAGCAGAAATGTTCTTTTCCCAAGTGGTCAGCTGACTTTCTCTCTCTCTTCCTCCCTCCATCTTCCACACACACACACACACACACACACACACACACACACACGCCAGCTTAAATAGTCCATGTATTTGTGTCATGATATGCAGCAGTGAAATTCAAAAAGACTGTAAATGTCCTCTCTGCAATATGGGGCAACACACACACACACAAAATAAGTCACTGAGTCTCAAATTACAACAAGCCCATCCTTTCTTATGGTGCTTTAATTATAAAGGAAAGATGTAAAAGGTTAACAGTGTTGTTAGCACAGCTTGGGGGNGGGGAGCTTCATTCTCAGAGTTGCTGTGAAAGCACCTACATTATTTCTTACCTGCAGCATCCACTCAGTGTCAGACCAGGTGAGATCTGACCAAATCTTGAAGTTTATGGAAGGAATTTATATCAGTTTACAATGAGAGGCAGGTATCAGACTTGTGGCTTGAAAAGGCCATGAATACACTCCAAATGAGTTAATACTGAAGTTCTGGTTACCAGGATCCGAGGAGAAGCATACTCATACGAGTTTACAATTTACCTATGTTTCTAAATCAGTCCAGGCTGATTGTAATGGAGCATTATGTTATTTATTTAATGTTATTTATTTATTACAAAGGACTTCTTGGTAAACTACCTGACTGTCTTACATGTCTTCTAAATATAAATCAGTCTCACATTGCACTAGGTCCCAAGAGTATTTGGTCCTCGTAAACCATTGTTTTAATACTGAGATTGAGACTGAGATTTTTAAATGGCTTTTAAAAACTATGCTCCACACAAGTGAAATAATTTGCAAAAGCTGGTAAAATTAGACAAATTAATCCCTTTTAATCAATTTAAATCCCTTTTGACCAATATGAACCAGTGTGGATGTATGTGTTTTCTTTGAATTATGTTAAGTCCTTGACCTTTTTATACTTTGTTGATTTATACTGTAACTTTTATGTGTTTTTATTGTTTGTTATCAGGGCGTCCTTGTAAAAGAGAGCTTGCTCTCAATGGCCTTCCCTGTTTAAATAAAGGTTATAATAATAATAATAATAATGTGGCAAACACATCCCTCAAGTGGGCAAAATTGGGAACTACAAAACATATTTCAAATCCAGTCAAAAGCCAGACCAGAAAAATAGAAACCATTTGCCAAATCTGTTTTCATACGGGGGACAAAGAAACAAAAAACGTCTATGCACAGACACAGTAACACTGCTGGACCATCAAATAGAGTAAAAAAATCTTCTCAGGGCAAGTGTGTCGATACGTTCTGCACACTTAAGTGTATTTGATGATTCATATATTGAGCAAACCGATTTCCTAGGCAGGTGTGAGGTAGATCATTATCACAGTAGCAACATTACCCTCTCATACACAAATCCTCCAACGGGTGTTGTGTAGCAAAGACGTGCCAGGTATTGCTGCTGTTGGTCCACCAGGAGTGTAAAACCAACTTCGTGCACAAACCTCTCACACACACACACACACACACACACACACACACAACTACAAACACAAAGTAGAAGAAGAGTGATAAATTATGTTGTTTTGGTGTGTGGCTCTGTATAAATTGAATCGAGAAAAGTGAAGATTGGGGAAGTGAGAAGAAGACAGAGAAAGAGAATAAGAGCGAAACTAGGTCAGGCAGGAGTGTGGGAAGGTGGGGCACAGAGGGGGACGGGACTGTGGAAATATTATTGACACTCCCCCAACCCCCTTCTCCCAGCACCCACCCCCNGGGACGGGACTGTGGAAATATTATTGACACTCCCCCAACCCCCTTCTCCCAGCACCCACCCCCAGTCTCTGACCAGCAATTACACCCCTCCAAATTATGATCTATACCGGCAGAGTAGGCCTGACCAGGGATGGAGAAAGATGGAGATAGATTGGACTCTCTCTCTCTNCTCTCTCTCTCTCACTGGCTGCCGATGGAGACAGATGGTACAGGGCCCCTGGTCTCGGCCTCTGCAGATTGATTATTGATCAGGAGGACAGAGATGGATCGAGGGGTGGAGAGGACACAGAGGAGCACACAGGGCTAAAGGGGAAGCTGAAGAGGAGAAGTGGGAGGATTTTAAGGAATTTATGTTTTAAGAGTGGGGCTAAAGGATGACTGGATGGAGTGGAAGAGTGGAGGGATGTGGTGAAAGGTTTGCTTTATTTCTGCCATCACCTTGTGAGGGAGCTATTGACTAAACACCAGATTTATAGCTAAAATCCAAAGTGTTGTGGATTCTGTTCAGGATTTTCAGGTTATAACTAATTCTTTGCTGATGAATGTCCCAAGTTTACTTTAAAGATATGTAAATCATTTCTACGGGTGTGTATGATGTCCAAAAGTCGACTTTTCATTTGTGAAAATAACTTGTGGGGCAGTGATGGAAGAAGCATTTAAATCCTTTGTACTTAATTAAAAGAAGTAATAAAAACAGTGTAAACATCCTGCATTGCAAGTAAATGTCCTGCAATTGAAATTTTACTGAAATAAAATTGAACAAGTATTAGAAGTAAATTATATTCATAAGTAAAAGTTCTTGTGAAGAATGGTTAAAAAATTAAATAATAAAATCCCCTTGCATTTCCCTCTAAGGTAAAGTTAGTTGTTCATCCAAGTATTTTGGAATGAAATGATGACAATATTTGAATGAAATAAAACTATGCAAAACTACAATTTCACTCCAATTTTGTTCACTCAAAATTGGAGATACATGGCAGGATTTTAGTGCTTTCAGGTGAGTTGAAAGATTGCACACACCACCACAGTTTTAGGAAATTCACAATTCAGTTTACATTTCTGAATCTCTTTAGATCAAACATGCATTGTGTCAAAGCTAATACAAGTCTGACATTCAGCTGTTAGCCAACAATATTAGCATCTTTTGATCTTATGTCACATTGAATGCAGTTACAGCTGTCAGATAAATGAGTGGAGTAAAAAGTATATTTCCCTCAGTAATGTAGCGGATTAGAATTAGTGTCTGTCAAAGTGGAAATACTCAAGGAAAGTACCAGTGCTTCAGATTCATATTTACATCCAGTACTTAATTGAATTATTTTCCACTTCTGCTCGGGATCATGCAGATTGACTTAAAGCTAAGTTTTGAATCAGTTCCACAACCCTTTGATTCCTTCATTAACTCTGCATGTAAAGAATTGTAGAAAATGTAGTTTCATTTTGATTAAAAAAAAAAAAAATGTGGAAGTTGTAGCAGATAGAATATATTTTCTATATCTTGAGTTTTGAGTGTAGCTGAGGTGTGTGTCAGTGTGTTTGTGAGGTGATGTGTTGGGAAGGTGAAGCTGTGTCTCCTTGCCAGACAGATGGCTATCAGCGAGGCTCCAGAGAGTAAGTGCTGCTTTAGAGAAGAGCCAAGAGGTTAAGCTGCAATCTCCACTGTCTCTCTCTTACTTTCCCCTTGGTCTCCATACCTTTCATCTTGTCTGTGTGTGTGTGTATGCTCATTTACTTCCTTGCACTGCTGTGTGTGAATATCAGTTTGTGTGATAAAGGAACAGAAGGAGCCTGTTGGCTGCTATGTGAGTGTGCTGGAAGCAGATACTGGAGGAAATAAACGGCATGCAGGCAGCTGCCCAGCCTGGAGTTTACAGTGGCACCATCGCTGATGGCAATGCCTGAGTGTGTGTCCTTCCAGAGCCATTATTTACCTAACATAATTATATTTATCTTTTAATAATTAACAAAATGCCCAGCAACAACTAATAGGAAATACATCATTCAAAAAGGCCTTTCTTGTCTTCTCTTCTTCATGTGTGTTTCTGTTTCCACTCAGAGTGGGAGTAGTGCCCCACAAGTAGGCATCTTCAGTGGGGCACAAGAAGTGGGAGGACTGGGTGGATTGAGGTCTGGGTGGTTTGATTTGCTCCTGGAGGGTTTATTTAGCCGCTTACAGCCTGAGGGGGGGATTGATTAACAAGAAATTTCATATGTATGTGTCTGCTTTTGTGTTACATAGTAAATTTTTATTACATCATATGCAAACCATAAGCTTTTTATGGACAATGATGGGCAGGTGTTCAATATCAACCCACGCAACCATAAAATTTCAATATGATACGGTAAAAAAATCTTATTAAAACACCTTTAGAAATTTAACTATCTCAGAAATGTAGCTAAGTTCCACATAAAGAAGATATTAGTCATTATGGATATTGCCTTAATTTTAATTTTGGTGCTGCATTTAATTTACACAGGTTTTCAGCACTGGTGCCTAAATGTAATTTCAGCATAAAAATGTCTGGACTATGTCAGTGGAGTTGATTGTTGCCTGCAAATCTGCATACATGTAATATTTATTACAGTTAATTTTTGCAGCTATCCTTAGCCCCTGAAACACGAGCTGGTGGACCTGCTCTTTAGAAGTTAGCTGGAGTGTGTAATACATCCTGGCATCGAGCAAGTTAGTGTTTACAGCATTAAAAGGCTGCTTTCAGCCACATTACGCATGCACTTCTGCAGGATTGGCTGCGTGGCAGTGGGGTTAATGAAGTTTCTCTCCGCTACGCCACAGAGGAGAATTATCTAGTGGAGCGGGAGATGGCTGGCCTCGTTTTCTGAGTGTCAACAAACAGTAGGAGAGTCCTCCATTAACCACAAAACATGGCTGCCTATATTTAGTTGCATGATCCTGCTGTCTCATCAGTGTTTGGCGAAATGTAATCACATTCACCAAACTTTCAGACAGATGCAGAAAAGAACAATCATACATGCTGAGACATCACTGAAAGAGTTTCACTAATTTTCACACACACTCATAAATAAAGACAAATAACTTAGCTGGCCAGCTCAGATCACACTCAGGTCACAGGTGGGGGGTGCATACATTATTATTAAAATGTATATGTTCTGCATCGTTTGGATAACTGTTCATAAATATCCTACAATTTATAACCCAGTTGAAGTTATTTCAGTTATTTCAGTTACATAAGTTATCTATCCAATCGATTCAGTGTCCTCTAAACTTTTAAATTCACTGAAACTTCATCAAAATCGGCCCACTGGAAATTGAAATATGGCCACTTTTGATTAAAATGGTCATTTTGAATTTTGAAAATGTTAGAAACGGATTCAGCATCCTCAATAACCTCCAAAACACCTCCAATATTGTCCGAATCGGCCAAGCACTTGCTGGAAATATTGCCTATATAGGTGATATATATAGGGGTTAATTAATGCTAATTATGTTAATTATGCAAATTGCCCAACGTATGCAAGTTAGCATCCGGCAGTTTCTAAATGCTGGGGACCCATACTCTACATTTCTAACATAAAACTTTGGGGTACTCAACATTTCCGGGTTCACATNGCTGGGGACCCATACTCTACATTTCTAACATAAAACTTTGGGGTACTCAACATTTCCGGGTTCACATTGCTGGCAAGTAGACTATCTCCCTGAATCACTGAAGTTAATGAAAGATGGAGGAAAATTCTGCAAATTAGGCAGAGAGAGGAAGAGGATGAGAAAGTGCACAACTGAATAGTGTGAAATGTCCTCTGGGCCTCCTGGTGTATCAAAGAGCACAGCCAGCGGTGTGTTTAGCAGCTCACCAACAATAACACATTCAGTACTCACACATACAGACACAAACACACACGCATGCAAGCCCTTTGGATGCCAGAATCCATTTCAAATCAGTAGAATTTCAGGTGCTTTAAATGTACATGGAGATGAAATAAATTCCCCAAAAAGAAATTCAGGAATATGTAGAGAAATATTATGTATGTGTGTGTATGTGCACATGCGCACATATGCTTGTTATCAAAAGATTTTCTTGTGAAAGAAATTTTTATTTGAGTGAAGGATGGAGGGGGAGAGAAAGGGAAAGAGAAAATGGGAGGGGGGGAGAGAGAGAGAGAGATAAATTCTTGAGGATATGGCAGGGACATACTTTTTACCTCCTTGCAGGGAGTGATGTATGTAAGTTGTAGGGAGCTGTGGTGTGTGTGTGTGTGTGCGCCTACATGTGTGCGTGTGACTGGGCAGAGGGAATACACATCTCCCACCAGTGTTTGATGGTGTGTTGTGGTGTGATGCCTTGTATATGACTTGCTGTTGTAACATCCCTCAGAAAAAGACAAATGCTTTCCTCTGTTTCAGGAAAACACACACACACAGACACACACACACACACACACACACACACACTCAGGAATACAAATAGTAATTCACAAATAGCGCAGAGTCCTAATGCAAAACGCTGCACAGCCAAAAATCCTCTTCACCCTGAAGTTCATCATTCACAGCTAAAACATATAGATGATTCTGTTTAAAAGTGATTTCATTTTTGCTGCCAAGGACTTCACTTCTTGTTTCTGCTCTTTCAATCATTTGCAAAACTTGTTGTAGTTTGTCAGCAATAAACAACATAAATGTCTGATATATTAATCTGTATTATGATGTAAGTGTAGAATCACATTTCTGACATTTGATTTTTCACCAATATTCTCCTTTCACTTGAACGAAGCGTTTCTGATTGAGAGCAACCACGCCAAACTAACGGAGACGTGTTTCCCTTCATCCACCCCAAAGGTGCAGCCAATGTCAAACAATTAATCCTCACATCATTACCAAAGCAGCTTGACTTGTCTGCACATTGCAGCGGAGAAGCTGTAGCCTTGGGAAACATAAGCATAGGTGTAGCAGAAATCCAGCTTTGCCATCCAAAAATTCAATAAGATATTGGCTATAACTAATTAGAATATGAAACATGGGGATTCATCATCTGGAAAAATCCCGCCAGTGTTTTTATATTCAACTGTCATCTTTTTAAAAAGTTGACAGTGATGAATGCCCTTGATGGACGTTGTGGTTTGTGATGTTATTGTAGTTTTTGTATGCGGTTTTAGCAATGCTGTGCTAATAAATGCTAATAAAGCCTTTTGAAATTGAAATTAGAAGTTTACATTTGCACACATTGAACTGTATCAATACTGAAACACAGGATGACAAGTCAAGTCTGAGCCTCTCTCTCTCTCTCTCTCTCTCCCTCTGTCACTTACATGTTGGTGATATGAAGAGATGAAGAGGAATTTGGAAATGCAGCTGCTCCTCCAAATAAGAATTTAGGTTTGGGTGGGGGGTGTTGATATTGTATGCAAGCTTGATGAAAAGATGAAGAAGAAAGACTGGAGGAGTAAAGAAAAGGATGAACAGAATAGAAGAAAGGGGGTGAAAATAAATAGTGAATAATGTGTACTGCTGGCCTGCTAATGCTTTGCTGTTTAATACTGGCCTAAATCCCTCAACTTCTCGTAAAAAACTTCAACAATTTCGCAGTTGAGTAATCTTCCGATTTAATAACCTTAAGCTTCCCTAGCTTCATAAATCTGACATTCTTACGCCTTCCCTCCACAACCTCTCCCTCTGCTCCTCATCCTCCCTCCTTCCTTGCCTCATTCCAAGCCTCTGTGCATTTTATCTCCATAATAGCACAAAGCGGCACGAGCTGCCACTGTGGGAGAGATAAGGGAAATTCCTGCCCGTATTTTAATAGCTTCGCTCAGCTATCTCTTCCTACCAACTCCTCAGGAGCTGCCAGCCAGCACGCTCACCTTGGACGCAGCACCCAGAGGAGAATCCTACAGAAAGGCATGACTGCTGAACGCCTGGTGTGCGTGTGCATGCGTGCGTGTGTATGTATGTGAGAGAGAGAGTATAGTTACAGCACTATAAGCCTCTGCATATTGTAAGCTATATCTGATTCCTCACAAATCACCACACAGCTAATGAATCAGAAATTTTAAGTCATAAACTTTAGCTTTTCTTGATCGATCTTTTTTTTTTTTTTTTTTNTTTTTTTTTTTTTTTTTTCTGTGCAGCCTGAGCTAAATTAGAACAATAATTCCCCTGCAGAATCAGGCAATAATGGCATTGCTACCTTCAGGGACCACTTACAGTTGCACCAACACCTGTTTGTGCATCCAGCAAACAATTTCTTTTCTCCATTAGCCTACAAAGTAATGGCTTCTTCACCATCGGCAAGAGTAACATTACTGTGAAATAAACATCTGTTTTGTAGTTTGGTAAATTATTGATTTCCTTTCTGAAAATACTAATTAATAGCAGAAGCACTAGGGACCACTTAGGGTTCTTACACATGATCAGCAGTAAAATGGTGTTGGCTGGCCTGTTCTTCTCTATGGAGCTGAACGCGGATTCTCCACTTAAAGTTTCACTAAATTCAATTTTGACTCATCCGTCAGGGAGAGACAGCTGCATGTGGCATAAGCAAAAACAACAAAATGAGGGAAGACAAGGTCAATAGCAGCATATTGTTGAAATAATCTTACCACGCTGGCAGAATTTTATACAATAGGACTTTTCAGGACTTACAACAGATAAAAGAGCTTTGTGTTTTCTGTCATATTTGGTATATGAAAGTTGATGCAATTTGCTTTTCAGACTTGTTTCCCGTTGAATCACCTTGAAGGACCAAACCAGCCATTTTGCATGTTTGAACCTAATCTATTCAATTTTTATACATGTTACATTACTGACAGTCATTTCCCAAAGGATAAAACCATCTTTCAGCTTTCCTGATATTTTGCAAAATCTCTTAATCTTTCAAAATCAAATATTTAAGCGATACACACCCACCTTAAAAATCAATGGTTCTCCTGCTAATAGTTACGCAGCCTTATGAAGTCACGGTCATTTAAATTTTGTGATAAACGCAGGTCTTCTTTTGGGACTATATTACCTGGTGGAGACATACATTCACTCCGTGCTTTTTATTGCGCTTAAATGCTAAAATTACGTAACTTTGAAAAAAAACCTGAATACATGTCTTGTTCGTGATGATGGATTACCTATCCCAAGGACATTTCAAGTATCAATGAATTATTTTAATAGCATACCAGAATGAACTAAAACCAATGGTGGTCTGGAAGGTAGGAAATGTTTTTTTAAATTCACCGTTCCATGCTTTGGGAAATGATTGTTGGTAACATAACATATGAAAATTGAATATATTAGGCTCAAACGTGCAAAATGGCCGGTATGGTCCTTTAAGATATTGAAACTTTGTGAATTTTTGTTTTTGCTGTAGATCTACAGTCCATTACAGTAAACAGGCAGCTGATGATTTGCTCAAGGGCACTTAGGTCACAGACCAAACAACTGATGAAACCAGCAACTTTCAGAATCCAAAACAGCAACTACACTCAAAATCTTTGAGGAGATAACTGACTTGTGCTTCACTGGACAATATAACACAAACAATAAATATATATAACACAAACAATAAATATATATAACAAACAATAAATATATATAACACAAACAATAAATATGGGCTGAATTGAAGAAATGTTAGGAATGTTCTTATAAAGAAGAAAACTCTGTGAATGATGATGACAAAATACAAGACTGTGAATGACAGCAGGACTGTTGAAGCTCCATGTTCTCCACGTGATATGGATTCTATTTACCTACACTAATTAACACTTCAAAGGGAAAAGATTTTAAATTTGCATTTCACTGTCAGGAAATCCTATTACTTTGTTTTGATGTGGCCTGCCAGAAATGAGCTCAATGCACAAAAGCACACATGTTCTAATGACTTTTAATCCACCTGAGTCAATAGCCACTGAAGTGTTCAGGAATATTAGCATCTGCTGTCAGAGAAATTCCTGACAGGAATATTCCAGACTACAACTGCTGGATGTTTTGGAAGTAAAAGAAGAGGAACGGGCTCAATTCCATCACCAGCGAGTGTGGGCTGCTGCGTTCTGATAGGCTGGTTGCCAGCGAGGAAGAGTGGCAGAGTGTGGAGCTCACAAACTGTGATGACACGAGCACAGCCAGAGATGCTGTGGGAGCACTTACACAGGAAGGTGTGTGTTCGCTATACTTTGGCCGCTCTTTGTATTTAATGCATGTGTTATTCACATTTTTGTCCTTGCAAATTTGAGTGTTCTTATTGCAAAATAATTAATCAGAAACAGGCACATACACACGCACACACACACACACGTTTACTTATACACTTCAGTGTACAGCACTTTTAGCTGTTTGTCCAGTACTGTTGAGAACTGGAGAGACATCTAGAGAAACACAGAAGCTGAAACAACAAACACAGATTTGGTGTGTGTTGGGAAGCCAGATTTTAAAGCCAAATGTCAACACACACACACATACATATGTACATACTCCGTGTTTATGTGCTCAGAGGAAGTGAAAGGATGAAACAGTTCTGACAAGCTGCTTTTTCTCACATCACAGATAAAGAGAATGAGGATACATGTCAAATGTGTGTGAGTGGATGGTGGATGTGTGTATGCACGTGTGTGTGTGTATGTGTGTACACGTGCGTGCATGCACATGTGTGTGTCGTGTGTGTGGAGCAAGATGGTGAAGCTGCAGAAGAAGGAGTGAAGAGGGGAAAAAAAAAGCAAAAGGAAAAACTGGGTAGCTGGGGAGAGATTAAATGCTAACATTGTGCAGTTCTCAGGACCCAAAAATACTCTCTCTCTCTCTCTCTCTCTCTCTCTCTTGGCAGTATGCTCTGGCAGTTTTGGGGNTACTCTCTCTCTCTCTCTCTCTCTCTCTCTCTTGGCAGTATGCTCTGGCAGTTTTGGGGTAGTGAGGATTTGCATGTAACTCACTCAGCTTTTATGTAATAGCCGTATGCTATGTTCTAGGGAGGCATCTGTGGAGATGCGACTGAATCTAGAATGCAAACCGGCTCCACCGACCGCTCGTATGTGGGAGACAATCTGAGGGAATGGGAGAATTGGGGAAAAAAAGAGAGTGGAAGACATGCAGAAAATCTGAACAGTGAAAACCCAAAACTTAAAGAGGAAGACTGGCTGCAGGGAATCGTCGAGTAACTGTAGGCCCACTCTGTAGCCTTAATGTACACTAGATTGCTAATTGAAGTCTTCTAATCTGTCTTCTCTCCTGTGTACTCAAGTAGCACTGGTAAACCTGGGTATCTACCTAAATAGGAAGATACTTGCTTATCTCATCTTTTGTACAACTTTTTGGAGATGGGATATGTAATCAATGGCTCATTTCAACAGAGTAGGCCACTGAACAGATTTTTGGTCTCATTTACTGGTTCATTCTCATGTAGGCTGGGTAGAGTCAGGTCTGCTAGCTATGATGTTTGCAAAAAGAAGGACCAAACTTTTTACACTCTAATTTTCAACCAAATATATTTGTCTCTTCAATTTGCGTTTGTGCTCGCCACCTTTTTTCTTGCAGCAGAAAGACCAAGTGAAATCTGATAGGCGGTTTCAGGAAAAGTCTATTTGCTGTACGTGCTTTAAAAACATGCTCAGTTAGCAGAAATTAAAAAAAAAAAAAATGAAATTGAAAAGGTCTCAGTGGAGCAACATCTAGTGGCCATTCGTCATACTGCACTTGTCACTTACCCCTCTCCCCCAACCCCACACACATACACACATCAGTTTTTAGCTAAGATGTGGGTCACGTCACAATTCTGGGATGGAGCTCTTCGCAATGAGAATTTTGGCACTTCATTTCATGTGACTGTACAGACCTGTTCGTAATTGGAAAATGGAATTTTACGATTTGACAGGTACAGCGGGATATTTGCTAAAAATTTTGTCATGTTTTGATCCTAAAAAAGGGTGACTGAAGAGTTTTTTTTTTTTTTTTTNTTTTTTTTTTTTTTTTTTGTGAGAAGACTGACTTTTAAAACACTAGGAAGAGTATTTAAACTGGTTGATACACTGTAAGTGCACCAGCAACGTCTGGTTGCTTTTGTGGAGCGATGTCACTTATGATGTGTGTACATTAAGATCTGTGTGACTGTTCTCTGGATTTAGAAGCCCACAGGAATCATTCAGAATCCAAACTCATCCGTGCGTTCCTTGTGGATCTCTTACTGTGGTGCCCCATGCTGAAATTACAGCATGCAGCGTGTTGAGCGACATTGTCCAAAGTGAGAAGAATGACCTTTTAGTTGCTACATTAGATAGCTGATGTAAGCAGGTTTATTTTTAGAGCCTTTTCATGTGAGCATTCATCCACTGCAAACTGATTCCTAATAATTCATTTCTCTCTCTGCTCACTCTGCTTATCACCTCTTGTGGCTTTTTGTTTGTGAGGCACTACAGGTCAATGGCCACCAAAAAAAAAAAAANAAAAAAAAAAAAGAAAAAAAAAAGACAGTTTTCCCCCAAGATTACAGGGATATTAAACATGACAAAATGGTGTCTGCTAGCTTTTGCCTTGCAAGTACTTGTTATCCTCCAACATTTGCTGTATACCTGTGCTTTAGTAATCGTGTCAGTTGTTCCTGACACACAAACTACCTTTTGTCTCATTCTATACTGTCTTTCGTGCGATTTGGTATTTTTTATATATTGTATGTTGGTACTGATGCTGTTGTAACTGAGCTCACCTACACATACTGAAATTAGTTTTTAATTTTAACTATAACACTCCCAATTTTGACACTTTTCAGATTCTTTTCATTACTTTTTAGTCATCAAAGGTTTCTGTTCTTATTCTGATATTGAAAATTAAAATTGTAAAAACTGGACACAACAATGTCATTGAAAATCAGATAATAAAACATTTGCTATATTAACACCCAGTAGTTTAACAGTTTCTCATTTTTTTAGAGGAACTCAAAGTATTCTGAGCTTTACTTGTTTGATGACCTGGTTTACTATAAACTGAAGGGTGTGAATTCTATCTTCCTCTATCAGTGAACACATCAATTTTAACGATTGATTCCTTTTAAAAATCTAGTATTGTACATACAAAAAATATAACTAACTAATAATATAACTAAAAAAAAAAAAAAAAANAAAAAAAAAAAAAAAAAAGCTCCACTTCCCAAAAATTGTGCTGCAAGCTTTCTGTTTTGAAACAAACTGCACATCATGTTTCTGCGGCACTCAAGTTTGACGGTGAAGTTACAGAAAAAGGCCAAGAGAGCTCTTCAAATACATTGTCTTCCAGTGATCAAACAGCCACAATAACAGTGCATGAATTACTAGCTTAATGTTTTTGGTGATGGATTCAGCTGATGTTTGCATCAATTTTCATTTTTAATCAGCTCAGAGGCTGAGCAGATTACAGAACATGAAAGCTCAAATTACATTCAGTAATGGTATAATCCATGCAGGTCTTTGAGTCAAAGACACTTGACCAGTACCATCAAGGAAACAGAGGATTTTACAGACATTTATTTTAAAATGCAATGATTTGTCCATTTCTCTTCTCACCCATAGAGTGAATGTATTCAGACTGAACTTCAGAATCCCTCTGACTTGTGTAAACCCAATGCAAACTCAGTCAGGATTGATTCTGACTCTGTGCCTGGCTAATTACTGGTTAATTGCATGTTCAGACAGTTCATAATCAAGGTCCATGCCTATTATTCAGATGAGCTCATCTCTGCTGACAGAAACTGAATCCAAAAAGGATTTTAGCTACTTTGGCATCAGCAAAGAAGTTTGGGTTGATATTTTGGTACTCTCTTTTCTCTAAAAATGAGAGCTGAGGCTCTTTCTTTGCCACTTTTGCTGAGTAGATTTTAGTCCTTCCTCTCTCTGGGAGTCTGTGGGTGGGGGTGGGGGGGATGTTGGTTGACAAAGGGAAAGAAAGGAAGGAAGGCTGTATAAATGTGAAATTTATAGCAGTGGTGGGTAGCAGGAAGGGATTTGTAATTTAGGTCTGTGTTGACTGTTGTAAAAAAAAATCAAGTTGATGTATATTAAATACAGTGTCTGAACAGTTTTCTGGATGCAGATTGAGCTCAGAATGGCTCAATAAAACCCTTTTTCCTTTGTCCTGGAATAGCACACTATAGCTTTGGCCTGCAAATGAGCAGGACCAAACAGTGACCATCTCCACCTATATAACTGAGGTGTTGCCATGGTAACCTGATCAGATCAACATCATTGGCCAATCCAGAGCACCATTTTTTAAAAACTCAGTAAGTTCAGCTTTCAGTGATTGACAGTATACACCTGCCGACATATGTATTGCATATAATACTGTTTGGAGATTAATTTATGATAATTGTTCATTGGTTCAGTCGGTTAATAATGTGTTTTATTGTGTTGCCAATGCTGAATTGGTTCAAGGTTCAAAAAGAACAAAAAGAGGGAGATCACACATGTAAAAACAATTTACCAGTAATAAAAATCATAAAAATTGACAAAGCACAGCTATCATTAGGCCAGATGAATGTCCTCTCACTGATGAGCCACTTTGCTTGTTCACTTCCTGTAAAGGAAGGAAATCAGAAGTGCAGGAAGTAAAGCCAGAATGCAGACCTATGAGCGACGTCTTTACCACTGATTTTTTTACCAGGCTGTAGGCTTATGAACTGGCTAACAGTGTTGGTATGACTTGCATGCCATTAGTAGAATGTATTCCATTAATAGAATTAACCATATTTATTCTGCATTGGGTGACATCTGTAATTCTTTCTTTTCACAGGGATAACCGAGGAGAAAGGTCAAATGTGATTTCATTTTTTGGCTTCTCTGTATTAGCCTGCAGCAAGTCATGAATGTGGAACTTACTTTACTCACATGGACGTTCATATTTCTGAGTCTTCTTTTTTAGCTTGCTTGTTCTGGACAGTTTGTGTAGTGTAACATCCAAATAGGGAAGACTCCAGATCCTCAAGCCTCATTTTACTGGTATTTATACAGAATTCATTGTTGCATCATTATGTAAGATTTTGCTGATAAATTTGTGAAATATTAAATTTCCAATCCTAAATATGAGTCACATTCACATATATATATCCAAAGAGTTTGTCTCAGTGATTTAAAAAAATAAATCAATATTTTTACACATTTTCAATTGATTATAATATAAAATTTAGGCTTTTTTTTTTTTTTTANGTTTTTTTTTTTTTTTAACTGTTGTGTTTATGAGCATACTGATGTAACAAACCTTTAACAGCTATAAAATATTAATCGTTGCTCGTGTTTGTGAATTTAAAGATTTATCAAGCAATTTCAGAGTGATAGGAGCTTCCAAATGTGTTTTGATTTTTGGTGATGGGGTGACCTTGTTTGTTTCCTGTTTGGATCACAGATTGTAGTTTTAATATTGGCAAATTCATAACCATAAAGCAGACTCAAAGCAGAACATGACGACCAGCACTAAGATTTGAAAAGAACAAGTGAAAGAAAAAATAACTATGTGGATAGCAAAAGAATTATTATAAAAACCCACTTGCGATTCAAGTGACGTATCGTTTACCAATCAGATTGTTTCATTAAAACAAACTGTTGTTTACTCACCGGAAAAAGCCTTTGGAATGTGTTTACATGCAGCTTTGTGTGTTGTCATTTGAGACTTCCATTCTTTCCTAAACCACATGAAGGACACAGTCAAGCCGTCATGACCATCACGTTTGCACGGCCTGCGCCCTGTCAGTGTAAATAAGATGGATGGCCTGAGGAGAGCCGGTAAAAGAATACATATGAAAGCTTATTGTGCACATATGGTCCATTAAGCACTTTCCTGCTTGTTTTTATGGCTGGTTTAATCTTTTTTAATCTGTCAGAAAATCAATTTGTTCACGTCGCTGCCAAGTTGCTGAGCAGGGCACTCCATCACGCATCCACGGACCTTGCCTGCCTGAGCACAGCATTGTGCTGGATGCTAGTCATCAGAAACTGATATTCAGAGATAAATGAATACATTGGTGGATAGAATGAATCTGAGAAAGAAAAAGTTTATGTGAGAGAGATGTGGACTGAAAGACAGACACAAACATTTGACTCAGTCAAAATATCAGTTAAACATTAATACAATTTAAAAAAAAAAAGACCCAGGTTATTCATATCAGTGATAATATAGTTGTTGTTTTTTTTTTGTTTGTTTTTTTTTTGCAAGGTTTGCCTTTAGGTTTACATCTACTTGGTTCAATTATGTTAACAAGACACAATCTACTGAAGTCCAATTTGAACATTAATACCCAAATTATTTTCTGATATGTAATAATTCTAAATTATAATTTGACATATTATCCATGCAGGAAAAGAAAAAGCAGCATTTAGGCTTTATAATCACAATAATCCTGCATCCATGTTATCCACACATCACCTGTTGCTTTCCAGCACATATAAATGCCTTGTTGTAATAATACTAATGTTTTGTGTCTATTGTCACGCAACACCAAGTTTACATCTGAGGAGTTTTTAATTGACGCGTTCTTCACAAAATGATTTAATTAAACTCCCATAGTCTTTAGTCTTAGGAGTCCATATGGGAGAGGAAGGGCTTATGCTGAGAAAAAGAGAGAGAGATTGAGCTTAATTTCTAATACCCAAAATTTAAAACCCCACAGTGAACCAGTGATTATCCTGCATTCAGCAAAAACCAAATGAGTCCTGTAATTCCTCCAAAAGGCCGGGATACTAAAAGAACTAATTTTACAGAGCAAGTGTAAGAGAGGAAAAGTATTTTCTGTAATAATCTGTGGATTTAATAGGAGAAAGGCAGGATACCTGGGATAAAGCGAGGGTTTGGCTGAATCCATTACCCCAGTGCTGTGGGATTATTAACACAGCCAGGAATCAGTGGGGCTGATAAATACCCATATGAAGACATTGCTGGAGCAGTGAAATGTGTCATTTCCACTCCCGACAGCATGCACCACTTTGGAAAGGAAGAAAACCATTAAAATTGCATGCAATTTATTTGTCAGCTTAGGAGAAAAAGTCTGTATCTCGTAAAAGTAGCTTTTTTCAAAGCAAGGCTATTTTCTCCTTGAGCTGTTCGGAAAAGGAATGCGCCTTATTAGCCTCTGCGACACACAGAGCGTTATTTGGTTATGCAGTGAAGCCTAAAACAGGTCGGCATTTAAAGCTGCTCCGTCCCTCCATCTCACTGAGTGATTACCTGTCAGGCCTTCAACAGACCACGAGAGACAAACACACTCACACAAACACACAAACAGGCAACACATACACACACTTAGACAAACTTGAGCACACATGCACACACAGACCATAAAACACCTGTCCCCTAAAATGCCCGAGAGCTCTCATCCTGCTTCTCTGCCACACCTCAATGTGCAGTAATTCTGGAAAAGGGCCTCTTTAAGATTTGTGGCCATAAAAGCCAGGCACAGACTTGAACCGTTAAATGGCTGCTGCGGGTGCTGGGATGCATCTGCAGCTCTGAGCAAGGAAACATTCTTAGACTATTAGTCTAACAATCAGATCTTTAGACAACAGGAAACGAGCTGCCTAAGAAAATGTGTTTTATTCTTTGTGATGCAAATGCAATAAATGAAAGGGAGTAGGTGTGAGATAATCAGCAAAAGCCATTTCCGGGATGAATGGAAAGGAACAAAATGAAATAACCAACTCAGCATACTTAATGAGTTTGGTTCAAAAGTCAGAAGCAGTTGGCTCCCAGTCCCTCTGCAGCCACTCTACTCTTTGCTTTCTCCTTGAAAAAAAAAAAGTCAGGAGGAGGAAATGCGAGTCAGCGCTGGTAGACACTCACATTCTGTTAAATCTCTCTTAATTAACAATCATGAAAAGACAACAAGAAAGCAGAGAACCCGAGGATGTGATAGTTTAGTGTTCCCCTTGAGCCCTTTCCAAGCACTCTCACTAACTGTTTAATTTCGCTGCAGACAGTGACATTTATCAGTGGGCTTCCAGTGGGGATGCTCATAAGCAGCCTGTTCCCCGGACAGAGAGGCCTTGGCCTGAGGGGAGAGATGGAGAGAGAGAGAGAGAGAGAGAGAGAGGAGAAGAAGAGCATCATGACCTGCAGCTTCTTTTGATGGAAGGCAATGGAAAGAAAGAAAGAAAGAAAGAAAGAAAGAAAGAAAGAAATTTGAAGTTATAGATGAGGAACTGCANAGAAAGAAAGAAAGAAAGAAAGAAAGAAAGAAAGAAAGAAATTTGAAGTTATAGATGAGGAACTGCATGTGGTGGCCGAAATAAAGTTACTAGGGTCACATCTCAGTAGTGGTGCTAAAGCGCTGCAGTTCTTTTAGGCCAAGTACTGTTGTACTTTATCTCAGTGATAAAGATAAAGCATATTGAGATTAGATGCTGTTAGCAAGTTTGCAAACTATATTCCATGGCTTATTTCTGGTCACAATGAGTCTGATAGAATCCACATCCATTCATTCAGTCACTTTCCAGTCCTGCAAACACATTTGATATCTAGAAAGCAGTGGATCCAGCCAACATGAAGTGAAGGGAAACAGTAGAACAACAGTTGAACACCTTCAACTCTGACTGAGCATGATGACTCATGATTTTACTGGGTTTGAGTTTTTGGACTGGAATGAGTTGAAGGTTGGGACTGAGGAACCTGGGCGTAAAAAGGTTCTTGTTCTGTCTGCCTAAGAATTGTAGTCTATTTTATTTATCACTGTGCTGTCATCAGCAGTATAATAATTTCTCCTTACCTTTTACAAAGCAATCAGCAATTTGCAGCTTACCAATTCCATAACTTGAAATGCTTTTTTTTTTTTCCATTAAGACTTAACTCAGCCAGTGATTTATTTTTTCTTTTGTCCTTCCAGATCAGCTCTGCCCACATGAAAAGTTTGACTAAAACTCTGATCTGCCATACATTCTCCTCCCTCATTTATATAGTTTTTGTTTGATCTCACTTAAATGATTTACTGATTTCTGCTCAAGTGAACTATGGTTAAACACAGGAAGGAAATGGAAATCAAAGCCATTTCTGGTGAGAAGGGAATCTAACACCAGCAAGATGCTGCAAGCAAAACCATCACTACCTGTCAGATGGAAAGGATTATTCTTTTGAAATAGGGAAGGATACTCCAAATGACTTATGCTTATTTGTCTTTCTCTCTCCCTTCCTCCCTCTGCTCCCTCTCTCTACTTCCTCAAGGCATTTCTCCTCTCCATTCAAAACTCAGTTTTTCCCTCCACATTCCTCCCTCTGCAGATTTATTCAGGAATATGAAATGAAATTTTCTGACTTGTATTAAACTTCTTCATTCAAAATGAGGCCTGTGAAAATGACTTTCACTGAGGAAGTGACAGAGCACTGAATCTTTTAACAAATCTATATAGTCAACTTCGCCTTAGTGATGTGATTGGACCTGTCACACAGGGCAGTAAACAAAATTATGAAAGCGCAGACAGTTACAGACTACAGAATCCATTGTTAATCCTCAAAAACGCCATAAAGAGGATGCCAGTTAAGCCATGAGAACAGCATCAGCCCCTGCTCTTCATTCCTTGTGTCTTTTATTTTTCCATTATTAATGATCACGTGTCCTCTTCACCTCCACTCTATGCAAACTTTGAGGAAGTTAGATGAGTGTTGAGGCATAAAAATGAAATGTCTGCAAGTTTCTCTCCTCATGGGGAACTTGCGTCAGGCTGAGTGTCCTTCAGAGTCGTCATAGACCAGTACGCTGTTTCAGAGCCAAATCTCGATTAAAGGTACAGCCATCAGTGTAGCAACTAAAACAGATGCACACAACAGAAATGTGACATTTTTCCCTTGCCAGTTATCTTTATTAATTTCAGTGTTATTTAGGAATTTTATGCCTTAAACACGGACATTTATGTCCGTGTTTAAGGCATTTGATTCACAATTTATAAAACTCAGCCCTCTATTCGATATTGTAAACAGCTGACTGTGACTTTAAGACGAGGTGTATTTGTGAGACTGATGAATCAGCGTTGTATTCAGCAGCCAAACAGATGTTGTTCCCCTCCTGTTAGCAGAGAAATGCCTATGGTGTCCTGCACGGGACATTTGGCACCCTGATGTCTGTCATTATTCATCATGAGAGGGTTTCCAATAACAAGGGCAGGCAGGGGGCATTTTTTGAGCACATTATCCACAGAGACATGCATACATAATGCATGGTGCTGCCATGGGACACAAGGAAGAAAGTGCCCCCTGCTCAGCATGATCCAGCCTGGATAGCTCAGCCAAAGTTTAGGGAGGAGGGAGGGAAAAGGAAAGGGAAAGAGAAAGAGGAGAGAGAGAGAGCTTGGAGAAAATCTGGTCATGAAGTGAGAGGATGCTGATACATGAGTCTGAGTAAAGCCTGTGGGTTGTGGATGTCATGTTGATATACAGTGCTTTCAAAAATGTGAATTTTTACATTATTGCACTGGATGCCTCAGAGAAAGATGACTGTGACTGTAAAAGCAACTCAAGAAACCTTCTTGAAATTTTAAAGCGCCATCCGCTGCTTGTGTTGTCTCCATAGCTGCACTGTAGCAGAAACAGCTGGAGCTCAATGCAAAGTGTGCAGGAATAGCTCACGTGTTACTTTCTTTCATAGGATGTCAAGGAGAGCTGGGCTAAGATGTAGCAACGGATGAAACGAAAAGAGAGAAAGACTGAAAGCATCAGCTCTTTAACAGAGTTCTCCTATGGGAATATGTAAATACTTTCAGTTTAAGTGCTTGAAGTAAAATAGAGGAGAGTAAGTGAGAGTGCCATTATGTAGTGTATAGGTGCACCGTGATAAAAAACTGTGCACCTAAGCAAAGATTTCCTTCATCAAATTCACCTGGCATTTAATGATACGAAAAGCCATCTGTTATGAAAAATGGACAGAATAAACATGACTCTTAAAAGCTTTAATTTATCTTCATTCAAGCTGATTATAGCAATAAAAAGTCAGGCTCTATAGCTGTCAGAATATAAAGTAAAACCCATAAATGACAGCAGTGTTCCTGTGTCGCTTCTAAAATATAGGCAATATATTCAATTTGTTTATCTTTGCTAATTTCTGTTATAGAAGAAAATATGAGCCTTGTGTGTTTGAGTTAAGGGTTTGGAGAATTTGACTTTGGGTGGGTGGATTGCCACTGGAGGTGGACACCATCATAGTCTTTTGCACCCCCATTCTCATCTTTTTCCTTATCAGGGCTGTGACAGTGATGACTTTTTTTTTTTTTTTTTTTTTTTTTTGGTGTTGTGCTGGGAAAGTATCTAAAAAGACACTTTCATGTGGGTTTTTGAAGAAGTTCTACACTAGTCAAAACTCTGTCTACCTTTTAATTAGTTGCCATCTGTGTCTATGTCAATATGTCTCTGTCTGTCTTTGTCTACCTCTGTGTTTTTATCTGCACCTCTAAAATATGTCTTATCCTCATCTCCACATTAGGCATTCTGGGCCTCATTTTCTATTCTGTTGTGCCACCTTGTCTTCTTCCACCTCGGCATTTGTTTATATCCGGAAGCAGTTTTTTTTCTTCTGTCGTTGATCCATGACTTCCTGCCTCTCCTGTCTCCCTGTTCCCGAGTTTGACCTGCTGGAGGTGTTTGGCCTAAACATGGCCCTGTGTTTCATTTTTGGTCCTAAGGAAAGAGATACTCTCCTCATTCTAATGCAAAGGTCTCTTTGCTTCAATTTGGCTCAGGGTAGCCATGATTCTGCTCTTTTTTAGCAATCTTACACCTGAGCCAACTGGAAAATGTCTCCAGCAGCTTTAGGGACTCCTCTTTAGCACCAAGGTGAGTTTTTTCAGCTCCTCTGCCTCAAGCAAAGGCTCTCCTTCACTAAGAGCAGTAACACCTTGTCTTCCTGGGTAGTCAACACATTTTTAGCTTGACTCTGTGAATTTCCTCACACTGGGACAGTAGTCTGGTTCTGATTCTGCAGGTCCAGGGTGGCTTCCTGGCTTCTTTGTTAAGCCCACGTGGTTAAAGGACCATATGGCTGGTTTTGCAGGCTTTAGCTCATTAACTATAATCATAAATTTCACACTTATTGATCACAAAATTTGGAGCATCATGCAGCAGCAGGGAAAGTTTTAAAAAAGATGATGTAAAAAATGTTCTCTTCCTTCTGATGGATTATCCCGACAAGCTGATTTTCAGGCTATATTGAAATTATTGAGAACCAATAGGTGCATGTACTGTAGGAAATCAATTAAAAAACCTAAGGCATGCTCTGGAAAATATGGAAAATCGTGGGCAGTAACTGAAAGTATATGCAAAAGACCATACTGGTGGGTTTGCATGTTTGAACCCAATAAACCCACATACCTGTTACTTTACTGCCAAAAAGAACACAAACCTACGGTATGTTTTGTATGGATGTCTGTAATTTATGCTTATCAGCTTGGACTAACTTCTGTTCCTGTTCAACACATACACATAGACTTCACCTATAACTGAAGTAATTATTGGGAGCTGGAAGGTCATCAACATAGCTTATTAGCTTTCACTTCAAGACTTTGTGTCCAGCTGCCTTTAATGTTATGCTTGCAAAGCTAAATGTAGCATTAGTAGAGCCCCAGAGAACAGGGTTTGACATTGATGACTTTGTTAAGGGGAACATATGTTTGAACAGATCGCCCCCTCTATAAATATAGGCTGTATTCAATCCCTATGGCCTAAAGCCTGCTGGCAATGTATGTCTGCGTGACATTATACAGAGGTAGAAAATGTGTGTTAGAAAGTGAGACATAGAGATGGAGTGAGAGGAGAGAGGACAAATGTTTTAGCTTCAGTGGAAAGCTATATTTCAGTTTGCATGGTTAAATTCCATTGCATATCTTACTTCATATCTTACATCCTTTACTGTCTTAGTGGTTTTCATTATTATTATAGTACTATGACCAGTTTTTAATGATTAAAAAAGTCAAACTGACATAAAATCAAACCTCACTTTAAAGAATTTATGAGTACAGCAACAGAATCATCACAGCCTCCTCTTATCTGCATACACAGTGTGGCTTGTGTCTGTATTGCATTAAGTATCACAAGGCAATTAAAACACTTTTTAACATCAGTGCCATGATTCTTTTCTTTTTTTCTTGTGGAGGGTAGTGTTGGTTTATGAGTGGTGGTTAAATGAAGACCATTTGCTGTGTGAGCAGATGGTAAGCATTGAAGTGGCTGTTGACAGATAGCCTCAAGCACAAGCACTCACATTGCTGCAACTTTGAGGCCCAGTTGGGGCCGAGGAGAGAACAAGAGAGAGAGCAAGAGAGAGCGAGCGAGAGCGAACAAGAGAGACCTGTTGGTCAGCTCTTTACCTGCAAACTCTACTTTAATCTAGATTTAATTTAATGTAGATTAGCACTAAGTGAAAAATGGACAAAATCACTTTGATGCAGTAAGCATTAACACGTGAATCACTCATTTGCAGTTCCTGTCCTTTTGAAATCTGCCTCCCTGCAGACCCAAACACCCACACAGGTGTTTTCGCTTATTCTCATGATTAGACCTCTTCTCAGGACTGTGTGGGCATTTAGGCTGGATTTACACTACCATGCACATGACCTGATTCCGATCTTTTGATCACATGCGACACACATCGGATACGCTTCCTGAAGATGTAAATGGTAAAAAGCCACATGGAATCGGATGTGCACAGATCCGATTTGGGCCACTTGCATATGTGGAAATAAATCGGATATATATCAGATATCCACAAATGCGCCTGCTGTCTAAATACACAGATTGGAATTTCCTTTCCATTCCGACACTGATGTCATGTTCTACCTTTCCGCATATGGATAATGTAAGCAATCAATATGACCGCTCTCTGGAAACAAAAATGGAGGACATACTATATATATCAGACGTAATGATGTGTGTTTATGTCAAATAGATGTGTTACCGGATTACACTTTCCGCATACGCCGGTCCGTGAAGGTCCGCTGGGCATTAAATAAATATCGTCAACTGTCGACGTCAGAGCCTCTGTGCGGACATTTGCCTCCTAAAATTTGTGACCTTGCGGACCTGGTCTGCGCGTTCACTAAGCTACAAGAGCACAAACTGCGCATGCGCTAGAAAACCAACATGGAGGCTGCTTTTGAAGAGATGCTGTAAGAGGTCCGTTGTCCGTTGCAATCCGCATCTGTATAATAGTTCTTTAAAGGACTAAGACACCCAAATGTGTGGAAATTCATGGAGGGAAATTGCCCAAGCATTGGGAAAAGATGAAAATGTGTGTAGACAGACGTGGAAATATTATATTTAATATATTGAGAGCGGGTGTGATGTTCAATGTTGTTAGTGGTTATGCCCCACAGGTAGGATGTGAGTTAGAAGAGAAGGA
>VXCM01006675.1:0-38426 GCA_014773175.1 Lucifuga dentata | reverse complement strand
ACGTCCTCCATAATTAAACCTCCTAATAACCTTCATGTCCTCCATAATTAAACCTCCTAATAACCTCAGCATGACACTACATGCTGCTGTTATTAGACATAACAGCCATATTCACAGTGACAGTAACTTTTATCTAGTGAATCAAGTGATTTAACACGAGGATCAACACCTATGTCAGTTACAACACGCTACCTGCAGAGACTTGAATAGCATGTAGCATTATTACGCATTATGACAGGATGCTGCATCACATGTAAATATGACATAACCTAAATCAGTGTCATTACCAAAGAACAAGAACAATCTCACAACAACCATCACATTTACTCATACGACCAGCAAGTAAGATAAAATGCTGTAAAACACAAATAACACAATCAGATTCAACAGATAAAAAACAAGAATCCCCTTGGACTATGATGTTTGCAGATGACATTGTGATCTGTAGTGAGAGCAGGGAGCAGGTGGAGGAAAACCTAGAGAGGTGGAGATATGCCCTGGAAAGGAGAGGAATGAAGGTTAGCCGCAGCAAGACAGAATACATGGCTGTGAATGAGAGGGACTCAAGTGGAATGGTGAGGTTACAGGGAATAGAGATAAAGAAGGTGGAGGATTTTAAGTACTTAGGGTCCACAGTCCAGAGCAATGGAGAGTGTGGAAAAGAGGTGAAGAAACGTGTGCAAGCAGGTTGGAATGGGTGGAGAAAAGTGTCAGGTGTGATGTGTGACAAAAGAGTCTCGGCAAGAATGAAAGGAAAGGTGTACAAAACGGTGGTGAGACCAGCGATGTTGTATGGCTTAGAGACAGTGGCACTGAGGAAAAGACAGGAGGCAGAGCTAGAGGTAGCAGAGACTAAAATGCTGAGGTTCTCTTTGGGAGTGACGAGGATGGATAGGATCAGGAACGAGTACATCAGAGGGACAGCGCATGTTAGATGTTTTGGATGTAAATGTCATCAGCAAATAGTGAATTTTGCCGTCTGGAGGTTTGTGAGGAAGCTGCAGCGTTGGTCTGGTTGTTTCCTGTCAGATGAGGATGTGGGCAGCCTGAAAACAGAAGCAGCGACTCAGGATGGAGATCGCCTCTTTCTGCCTGATTCTCTGTGAGAAATTCTACTTTATTACATTTTTCTTCCTTTTTTCGTCTTCTTCCTTCCAGCTGAAGCTGAAGGATTCTGTGTTTGCTGCTCAGATACAGTGTAACTCAGGAATAGTGTAATTTACTTTAAAGGACTGTTTCACTTTTTTAGTGTTTACATGCAAATTTTAAAATGCCGCTGCTCAGAAACATGTCTGCTTTATGAGAATTCTTACTGGTTTTTGCTGCTGCTGGAAAATTAACAGTCATAACAATAATTAATCGCATGTCGCTCATGTAAAAACGACGCATACCAATGTGAAAAAGTGGTTCATTCTCAAAATATGATGATTTTATTTCTTACAAAAGTTCAGATTTTAATCCTTTTTTCTTCATTAAAATTTGATGGTGAATGTTTATCAAAGAGCAGCTTAAAGGACCATACTGGTGATTGTGCATGTTTGAGCCCAATATATACAACCCATATACATGTTCCATTACTGATACCCACTTCCCCAAATATATGACTTTAGCTGTAATTTAGATTGTTTTTCCTACCTTCCAGACTGCCATTGGTTTCAGTTTATTCCAGCACGAATAAAAATCAACCAGTAGAGACGTGAAATGCTGAGATAAATAATCATCACAGAGAAGAACATGTCTGTTAGGATTTCTTTTGTTGAAAAAGATCCAACACGAAGCTGCAGGGAAGACGACGTATGTCTCCGCCAGGAAATATAGTTCCAGAAGAAGATGACTTTTACAGAGAAATTAAAATTAAAACCTTCTATAATTGTGCAGAAGTGTTAGAAGTTGAAATGCTGAATTTTAAGGTGTGTGTATCACTTGAACATTTGATTTAGAAAGATCAGGAATTTGAAAAAATAACAGGAAAAGTAAAATGTGGTTTTATGTTGAGGAAACTGGTTATCACTTACATGTATGCAGGTTGTACATATATTGGGGTCAAACATGCAGAATGGACGGTATGGTCCTTTAACGGCTGGTTTTTCTGTCGCAGCAGGTCTCAGTTTTTTCAGTATGACTGCGTCTGGCTGAGCTGCGAGCCGCTGCAGAACTCCTCCGGCGTCTGGACGGTGAGGAGGAACACCTCCGTCCACTCCTCCTCGCCGTGCGGCGACTGGGGCATCCAGGATCCGGCCTCCTGTCAGATCCAGAACGTCTACCCGTCAGACAGTGGCGTGTACTGGTGTCAGTCTGAGCGCGGCGAGCACAGCAACGCCGTCAACATCACGGTGGTCAGACCGTTAACCAACGGTGAGAGGCTTTAACAGGCCGTTAGCGCGCCGTTAATTTAANCACGGTGGTCAGACCGTTAACCAACGGTGAGAGGCTTTAACAGGCCGTTAGCGCGCCGTTAATTTAAAGAGCTGATGTGAAGAGTGCAAGCTTCTTAAAGGGCCAGACCACTCATTCTGCATGTCTGAGCCCAGTATATACAATCTGTATGTGATGTTACTAACCATTTCCCAAAATATATTACTTTAGCGGTTAATATTAGAATTGTTTTTCCTACCTTCCTTCCACACTGACATTGCTTCCAGTACGAGATAAAAATCAGCTTGTAGAGACGTGAAACACGCTGAGATAAATAATCATCAGAAAGCAACACGTCTGTTAGGTTTTCTAACTTTATTTAACACGGAGCTGCAACAAAGACAATGTATTTCTCTGCCTGAAAATATAGTCCCAGGAAATGATTTGATGTATTATTAGAGCTCTAACGGTCAGGGATGGATGACGATAACTTTGGTGTTTCAGCCGGCGCTGTGATCCTGGAGAGCCCGCCACTTCCTGTCCCAGAGGGAGACAACGTGACGCTCTTTTGTCATTACCAAGAAAAAGACAAAAGAGCTTCTTCTGGCTTCTCTGCTCATTTCTTTAAAGACGGCGTCTTCATCGGGACTTGGCCTGCGGGAAAGATGATCCTCACCGGCGTAACCACGTCAGATGAAGGCCTCTACAAGTGTGAACACGCCACGCACGAGAAAGAGTCACCAGAGAGCTGGCTGGCTGTCCGAGGTTACTCACGCCGATGAAAAGTCAACATTTCCACAGGAATAATGAGGCTTTTAGCTGAAATGTTTGCTGGTACTGAGTGGAATTAGCAGCTAGCTAGCTTTGTGTGGATAACAATCAGGTTGCTTGTTTCTCCCTCGCAGCCAATCCGGAGCGAGTCCAGCCGACCAATCCGAGCGTCCCTCCTCCTTTGCTCATGTCCCTGCCCAGGCTGGTGTGCACCATCCTGCTGATCCTCCTCTACGTCCTCATCCTCGCCATGTGCGTGTATGTGCACTGACGCCCGGCGCGAGGTAAGAANCTCCTCTACGTCCTCATCCTCGCCATGTGCGTGTATGTGCACTGACGCCCGGCGCGAGGTAAGAACACGGAACGAGATCACGCCAGTCCTCTTTTCACAGGGGTCAGAGGTCAAATGCACCAGTATTATGTCTCTATTGATGCCAATGTTGGCCTGATGTCATGCTGAGATCCATCCGGAAACCTGGAAACCTCAGAACCTGGAAAAATCCAACCTCAGACACGGAAACGATCATTCAACTCACAATTTCCAGTCAGGCAACATCCATGCAACTGACTTAAACACGCCTAATAACAGATTTCCCTTTAAATGATCGTAGATCAATCATTATCGATTTGATTCTCTGTAGATTTATTTCTTCCATGTTTTTCCCAGCAGAAACATGTGAACACATTTTGATTGGGACTCAGAAAAACATTCAGAAGTTTCCAAGTTCTGTGGCTAAAAGGTGGCAGCTTTTCTTCAACACTTCGGTCCAGAGTAAAATGATTTCTGTGAAGTTTGGTTCAGACATTCATGAATCTCATGAAAGTCAACAAGCACAAAATAACTTTTCTTATAGAAATGATGGTGTTTGTTCTGAAACTCTTTCAGCTCGAGCTGAAGAAAAGAAAAGAGCTTCAGGTCACGTCCCACTCAACTGACACTTCCTGTTTCAGCAGGAAGAAGAGAAGGTAACTTCGTTTAACTCCAACTAAATCATCAAATACATAAAACATAAACCAAAAGAATCACGCTTAATGTCTGTCTGCTCCTGATTTTTTTCTGTTTGTCCTGTAAATATTTTTATATTTCATGTTGAAACTACTGTAAACAGATTTTGCTCATAATGTCATTGAACAGAAACAAACTGCTGAGAAACATTTCTGTCAAGTGTAAAAAACAAATTAAATATTGGTATTTATTTGTCTGTTTGAAACATAAACGCTTCTGTCAAAACGTTTCTGATGAATTTGTTGTGCAGCAGAATTACAGGAGTTTTTCGTGGAGTGTCCAGCAGGGGGCGCTGCAGGAAAAGACGCTGAAAGTGTCAGGATTTGTACTGTAAAAAACTGCAAACATTTTTCCAAAATAAATGTAAAGCTCAATCTCGATAAATTTGACTTATTAAATTAAAATGAACAGATACTAAATCAAACTTTAAGTCAAAAGTAGTAAAAAGCCTCAAATTAGGTGATATTAAGTTAGAAATCTAAGAAATTTAAGACAAAATTATGACTTAAGTGTGTCAGAATTTATATTTTCTTTCTTACAGTTTGTAAAAAAACACTGGATATACAGATTGATAATAACTGGTTAAAATGTCATTTTCACAGTTTTAGTCAACATCTGATTTTGTCATATCTTGTAATTATGAAACGAGAATAAAAATATTTAAAGCAAAAACAAAGAATAAGTGTTTTAATGTTTAACATAGCTGATGAAATCTGTGAATTTAAGAGATTTAAAGCTTTCACGCTTTGTGTTTTTACATTCTGATTACAGATTTTATCTTTATATTCAACAGTTTTTATCCTGGAGACTTTTTTTGGACCAGAGGGATTAAAAAAGAACTATGATCTAATCAGGGAAATCTCAGATCATAACATGTAATCATCTGAAGCTCATGTGATAGAAGAGGAGTTTTACCATGTTGCTGTTTTTCCTGTCATAAGATAGAAAATAAGCTGAGTCATCATTTATTTTCTGACTCAGTGTGAGTCAGAGTTTCTGCTGGAAGTTTAACTATAAACATCTTCACTTCATGACAGAGTCAACTGACATGTCTCCTCATGCAGATATTATTGATTATTAGGTGATCACAAATGACCCATTTTATTTCTGATCATCGTGGGATTTATATTCTTCACATTTTGCTGTAACTCAACAACAAACATGTAAAACCTATGATCAGAAGGTCAAATATTTTTGTAAAGGGCCAGATTTGACTTAGGGGCCACAATCCGCAGAGCCCACATGTCACCATAGCAATCGCCTTAGCAACCACATTAACCAACCTAGCAACCAGTCCAAACAACATAACAACAACCTAGAACAACCTAGCAACCAGTCCAATCAATATAGCAACCATGTAGAACAACCTAGCAACCAGTCCAATCAATAAAGCAACCATGTAGAACAACCTAGCAGCCATTCCAAACAACATAACCACCTAGAACACCTAACAACCAGCCCAAACAACATAACCACCTAGAATACAATAGTAACCACCTCTAACACGATAGCAACCATCTAGACCAACCCTAGCAACCAGTCCAAACAACATAGCAACCACCTAGAACAACCTAGCAACCAGTCCAATCAATATAGCAACCATGTAGAACCTAGCAGCCATCCCAAACAACATAACCACCTAGAACAACCTAGCAACCAGTCCAATCAATATAGCAACCATGTAGAACCTAGCAGCCATCCCAAACAACATAACCACCTAGAACAACCTAGCAACCAGCCCAAACAACATAACAACCACCGAGAATACCATAGTAACCACCTCTAACACGATAGCAACCACCTAGACCAACCCTAGCAACCAGTCCAAACAACATAGCAACCACCTACAATAACACAGCAACCACCCTAAGCACATAGCATTTCACATTTTATCAGAGGGCCAAATATTCTTGTTTAGGGCCAGATTTGGTGAAGGGGGAGAGGGCACTATCCATGGACCCCACCTCACCTGTGAGCAGAATGAATTTTCTACATGCAGGTGTAGAAATAATGTATCATAATGATAAGAAAGAAGGAACTATTAGACATCAGAGAACATCAAGCAGGACATTACATAACAACATTTATTCAGCGAAACTCAAAGCCTGAACAAATGGAATGAAGTCATGTCGGTTAAAAACCAGGTCGGCTATAAATAGTAATAAAAATGACGTCAGCAGATAGAAATATATTTATTATTGGAATTTTTCCAAACAAGGAAAGAACCTGGAAGGGAAAAAAGTGACTTCATGTGGGTTTTTTTTCCCTTTCAGAGAAATGAGATTCCAGCACATGAAGTATCACGTACAACGATGATTATCGCAGAATAATCATCTCTGGTTCATCTTCTTATGATATTAACATTTTTAACATTTACTGCAAATGTTTTGTCTCAAAAGTTCCTTTAAAATCCGGAGCGTCTGCTGATGTTTCCTGTTCTGATATCAAGAGAGAAATCTGATTAATAAAGATGATTAACCACCTAATGGTCATGTAATAACATCATAAAAACTGTGAGCAGGTCGTTAATTTGTCATTATTACTCAGAACTCTTTTAAAGTGTGTAACTGTTGTAAAGCAGCTTTCTTTGCTGTGTGGGTTTTAGGGGTTTTTTGTGTGTCAGAGGGATGTGAGTAACCACATAAAAACTCACCAAGCTCTCACCATGCACAATAAGATCCACAGTTTATTTGTGAAAAGGCAAAAAAAAAAAAAAAAAAAAAAAAGACAAATAAAATCATATTAGATTCTATTAAAAAGTGATTAAAAACCATCTGGCATCAGATTTCAAAGACGAACAAAGTCTGAGCTTTTGCACATTTTTACATCATAACATTTTGTCTTCTTCTGTTGCTCTGTCCTTTCACTTCAGGTACTTCCTGGTTTGACTGTAGAATAGAATGTTGGAGTGGTCATATCTGAACACACACACACACACACACACACAGTATTAAAGCGGTGTAGCTCCGTGTTGAAAGCTTCTCTGTGATGGCTTATTTAGCTCAGCACCTTTGTAAATCTCTACAAGTTGATTTTTGTTCATTTTCTGGAATGAATTAAAATGTCTGGAAGTCTGTCTGGAAGGTAGGAAAAACAATTGTAATATTTACTGCTTCAGTGTTTTAGCAAATGGTTGGCAGAAACGTAATGTGTGTATGTATATAATGGGCTCAAACGTTCAAAATCACTGACATGCTCCTTTAAGGCGCTTAATTTGTCATTTATAAGCGCATTTAAAAACAACAACAAGTATATTTTATACTAAAAGGATAAAATGATAAAAGATGACTCATCAGTCACGTAATAATCTGGAAAATTCTTCTGTGACTCATTAAAACACACATAAATAGAAACTGGGTCATCATTCAGTTTCTGTGAGCTGGAGTTCAGGGGGCGGGGCTACGATGTCATGGCAACACGCCTCAACAAGCAAAAGCACTTGGTGCAGAGTGGCGCCGTGTCACGTGACAAGCGCTGAGCCGAGCTTCTTACCAAAATAAAAGCTTTCCATATTCAAATGTAAAGTTGAATTTTAAAATATAAAAGTTTAAATACACAAATACAGACTTTTTAAAATTACTGAGAACTATGGCATTTAGAAACATGATGATTTTTTTTATAATCGCTGAAATGACTGAAGGATCGATTGATAAAGTTGGAGCCTGACCCCTAAAAATGGCAATCAACAGAGATCAGTCAGACTCAGTGTGTGTGTGTGTGTGTGTGTGTGTGTGTGTGTGTTCTCACCTCTCTGGCTGGTTGCTGGGACTTCCTGTGTGATGGTGACATCAGTGTACTGCAGGTCTTCAGGTTCTGCTTCACCTGCAGCAAAACATCTTCACACTTTCATCACTTCCACCACAAAATAAAACATTCAAACAGCAAATTAACATTTGTAATTTTTCTTTTTCTTTGAATTTGTCTTTAATTTACCATAAATCCTGTCGTCAGAAATCTGAGGCATTTGAAGAAAAAATCTATACAACTTAGAAAGTTCAAAAAAGTGCTGAAGTTTTTGTTTTAAATGACAGAAATTATTCATCCTGAGTTATATTTATACCACCTCTTCATCATTCTCATGAATACACAATGCAATGACATGCTGAGATCCAGCTTCAGATTTAAAGGACCATACCGGTCATTTTGCATGTTTGAGCCTAATATATTCAGTTTTCATACATGTTACGTTACTGACAATCATTTCCCAAAGGATAAAACCGTATTTCAGCTTTCCTGATATTTTGCTAAATCTCTTAATCTTTCAAAATCAAATATTCAAGTGATACACCCACCTTAAAAATCCATGTTTCTCCTGCTAATAGTTACACAGCCTTATGAAGTCACGGTCCTTTAAATTTTTCCATAAACGCAGGTCTTCTTTTGGGACTATATTCCCCGGTGGAGGCATACATTCACTCCACGCTTTTTATTGAGCTTAAACACTAAAATTACATAACTTCTAAAAAAACCTGAATACACGTCTTGTTGGTGATGATGGATTACCTATCCCAAGAACGTTTACAGTATCAACAAGTTGATTTTAATAGCAGAATGAACTGAAACCAATGGAGGTCTGGAAGGAAGGTCAAACATCCACAACTGTGGTATTTAAAGCTGCATGTTTGCTGATAACATCTAACTTTAAGCAACATCTAGAAAGATTTGTGGCTTCCTTTCAGACAAGGCGGTTTGTCCGATAAAACACAACCATCCTGACACGGCGGCTCACAAAATGTCAGCAGATAAACAACATCCTGACCTTTGTGTCTGACGCAGAACAGCAGCAGCAGCAAAGAGGTCAGCAGGATGCACACCGCCGCCACAGGAAGCACCAGCTGCACGAGCGTCACGCCAGGAGGCGAGCGGCGTCCGGCTTCAAATCAGGTGAGAAAACGTCAAGTTGGGTTGGCCTCGATGCAAACACACACACACACACACACACACACACACACACACACACACAGTCAGCTCGGCGTGGCTGTCTGATGGATGACCTCATTTCAAAATTGCAGAAATGGGCGTGGCCGAGCCAAAGAGGAAAAGGATTTATGTTTTTGTCTCACATTTCAACAGTCACAAGCCAGATTGTTTTGGCCCAAACTTTTCTGTCTTGTTATGTGGCTGACCTCTGACCTTTTCTCACCTCTGACCGTCATCCAGCTCTCTGCAGAGCCTCTGGATGCAGACGTGTTACACCTGTAGAGTCCTTCATCAGATTTGGAAACGCTGTGGATGGTCATGCGTCCCGCGGCGCCGCTCCCGATCAGGACGCCATCTTTGTAGAAATCAGCTGTGAGGTTGGAGGAAGTCACTTTGTGTCGGCAGCTCAGAGTCACGTTGTTTCCCTCCGTCACGGGAAGAGCGGGAATCTCCAGGATCACCGGACCGTCTGAGCAAAAACACACCAGAAACGTCCTTTAAAATGCTGAGGTTGCTTGATAAGTTCTGAGCCTATAGCACAGAAAGATCTGTGTGATCCGTGACCTCACTATCCCGATCCGTTCATGTCAATAACGACATCTGATGACAGCACATGTATTGTGTTAAAGGAGCATACCTGTGGTTTTGTTTGTTTCAGCCCAATCAACTGACAAGCATTTTACAAAACATACTACTGCAACGGTAAATATTAGAATTGTTTTTCCTACCTTCCAGACTGTCATTGGTTTCAGTTCATTCCAGTACAACATAAAAATCAACATGTAGAGATGTGAAACGTGCTGAAATAAATAACAGTCAGAGAACAAAACGCTGTTATCGTTATTGACAGGGAATAAGAACAAGCCGCCTCCTACCATCGTACACGCGTGTTCACAGGTGAAACACTGAGTTTTAAGGTGGATTTATCACTTGAAAATTTGATTTTGAACAATTATGGGGATTTGGCAAAATAATAAGAAAACTACAATATGGTTTCATGTTGTAAAATAGTTGTCAGTAATGTAATCAAATGATCACGATCTGAAGCTCAGGCTCACTATTTATCAGTCAACAAGGTGACTGTCTGGTTGAACTCACCGGTCACGGTGATGCTGGCGGCGGCGCTGCGTTCTCCTGATGCAGACTGGCACCAGTAAACGCCGCTGTCCATCCGGTATAAAACGGTGATGGAGCAGCGGGACGGCGTCCGTTTCCCCGGACACGCCGCGTTGGCGTGTCTGCTCGTGTTTCTCTTCACGCTCCACGCAGACGAGTTTCCTCCTCCATCACAGCTCACAGACACCGACTCATACCTGAAGAACTGAGATCTGTCCGGAACCATCCGCAGGCAGGCTGCACAGGAAATGCTCATCAGAATAAAAGTCTAAAGAAAATGTAACTTAAATGTAATGTTCAACACTATGTGTTTGCACATATTTATCACTACTCCTGCTATACTATACACTTCTAATTACCAATTTTGCTGTTGTGCACATCCTTATCCTTATTTTTATATTGTTTTTTATTTTTTACTGAGAAGTACAGTCAGAGAACATTTCACTGCCGTTGGACTCGTACGGCTGCATGCGACAAATAAAGCTTTGAAACTTTGCTGAGTGAAAGATTTTTCTCTTCCTGACATGATTCAGCTTCAAACATGAAAATAAACTTCCTATTAAAGGAACCATAACATTTTGCATGTTTATGCCCAGTAAATACATTAATGACAAGCAAGTTCCACAACATAAAGCAGTATCTTTTAATAATGTTAGCTCAGTAATCTGTCATACACCTTTAAACTCAAAGCTTCATCTGTTTCTGCAGGATTGAAGCAACACAGTCGTTTTAATTTCTCTGTGAAAGCCGTCTTCTCCTGGGACTTTATTCTCTAGTGAAGAAATACATTTGTGTGTGTGTGTGTGTGTGTGTGTGTGTGTGTGTGTGTGTAATAGATTAAGTGGAAGGTAGGAAAAATAATTCTAATATTTACTGCTCCAGTATCATGTTTTGGAAAATGATTAGCAGTAATGTAATGTGTATGCAAATTTATTCATTGGGCTCAAACATGCAAAATCACTGGTATGCTCCTTTAAAGCTCACAATGGATTTAATTAGAACATTCTGCCAACTGATTCTCATTATTAAATTTATAAAGTTTTGTTTTTTAAACTACATTTTGAAGTTTCAGAAAGCCTGTAAATTTAGAACCATGTGGTAATGATGTGCCATATATCTATTTTAGTAAAAGTGCAATTATGACTTCATATCTCTTTAATAAATATGAGGTAATTATTGATTAATGAGGTAATTATCCACAGATTCACCTGGCAGGTAAAAGTAAAGTTTGATTAATATTTGGTATGAAGAAATGGCATAATTGGAATCTTAATGAACAAGGTTTTTTTTAAAACACAGATTTAGAGTTAATGCATTATAACTCAGCATGCAGCAGATTTCACACACACACACACACACACACACGCCACTCACCGAGGAGCGTGCAGAACGCTNTCACACACACACACACACACACACACGCCACTCACCGAGGAGCGTGCAGAACGCTGTGATCTCCATGCTGACCTGCAGCTCTGGGTGACGCT
Source organism: Lucifuga dentata (assembly GCA_014773175.1). Taxonomy (NCBI): domain Eukaryota; kingdom Metazoa; phylum Chordata; class Actinopteri; order Ophidiiformes; family Bythitidae; genus Lucifuga; species Lucifuga dentata. Next base: position 26,771 of record VXCM01006675.1, on the reverse strand, counting down.
GCATCCCTCAGGTCTGACTGCTACTTCATGTCACTTCCAGCACCTCAGCAGCTCATTGCTGGAGGATGTGTGTGTCTTTGTGTGCCTTTGTGGGGGTTTTTGTGTTACGTCGTGTGTTAAAGTTTGTGAAAGTGGCTCAGAAGTCCAGCTTCATGTCAAAAACAAAATCTCTGCACCATCAGCCTATTTTCTGTTGAATCTTTAAAGAAACATTATCAGATACAGGCAGCATCAATTAACTTTCAAACTTTCAATTTCAGTTTTTCAGGAAAAATGTCAAAGAAAAAAATATAAACTAAGAAAAACAAAATGACATTAAACAGGCAACGTAAAAGTTTATGAAACAATAACAGAGGTCAAGGTGTCCCAAAACTGGACGGTTCACACACAGCAACACTTTCTTTTAACATTTTAAACCCAGAGACTCAGATCTGGTTTTACAGCCTGTAAAACTGCAGTAAATATGTAAAGTTTGTCACGTTTTAACTGCTTTAATACAAGTTTTTCCAGTAAATATGTACAGGAAATCCATCAGAAACACTACATGACGCCTCCATGAAAGCTTTATTTAACCTGAGTCTGAATGCTGATTTGTGTAAATAAAGTTATTCTACATGTTATAAACAGAGTGTTTTCTCTTTATGGTGTGAGCAGCCATGTTTAAAAAAAAAACTAAACTCAGGGTTGAAGCTCAACTTTCCAAGTTTTCTTTGGAGTATTTTTTCTGTTCAGAAACTGGAAATTCTGAGTTTTGAGTTTTAAAGGAACACAGCCAATAATAGGAACCTCCAGAAATTAATGAACATTAATTTATTTATTTAAAAAAAAAGCTTATTATTTGCATTTTTTTAACATTTCATTTGGTCTTTTAAGTGGATCTCTGGCTTTAGTGCTGATCCAGAAGCACTGAGGTTATTTTGTTCTATTTTATTTATTTATTTATTAAATTTTATATTTTATTATTATTATTTTTTAAATTTATTTCACTTGAAGACACAGAGTTTAAATAAAATTGGAATTTGCCTTTTGAAAAGACAGATTTTGGAGACTTTCTTTGATTCTGTAAAATCTTCTACATTTAAGTAAATAGGCAACTTACAACTTATTTAACACTTTTTGCTAAATTATTTTAGATTGGAGTTGAATTAAAGTCATTTAGATTAGAGCTAACTAACTAACTAACTAACTAACTCTAACTGAGATCATTTTAAGTGTATTTGTACTTGCGCTTTATTTATATTTTACAGTATTTTCGTGTCTGTAATTTCATTCTATGAGCAATGAGCTGAGTAATTTCCTTCAGTATCAATACATTGATTTTAATGAGTCATGATGAGTAATAATTCTCACTTCCAGAAAAAACTGGTACTTTTTTTTCCTCAAAGTATCTTTATTTAATCATGTGGAACATTTAAAGAACACTGGTTCCAGCGTCCAGATTCATAGGCTCGTTCAGTTTCATGTAGCTGACGCACAGGCACGTGACACTGACGCAGGGGGGGCGTGGCTTGTTTTAAATAAAACCAAAGGCTCGTGGCTGTACCGGTGTTCTGTTAACGGTAAATGAATTATGACATGCTTCGTTACACTTTCACACGCTGGACTTTTATGACCTTTTTGACTTTCTTCATATTTTTACTCCGTTTCGACGCGTCTTCCTCTGACGGTAAGAAACGTTAACGGATTTCAGCCGGTAAACTCTGTAAGAAAGCGTTATGTTTGTACATAAAGTCTCTATTTCTTTTCGTTTTCACAGCTTTATCACTATAAATTGTTATTAGACTTTAGGAATTATTTCGCACTGAGTTGTTCTGAACTTTAGAGGATTTTTCCAGACTTTTCCTCTTCATTCGAGCTTTTATCGCTCCTCACATCTTTGATTTATTAGAACATTTCATGGTTACATCACTTTTCTTTTGACTTTTCGAGTTGTTTCTGATGTCTTAGTAAACACCGTAAACATTCTGAACTGGAATAACCTTTAAAAGTTTGAATTTTCTGTTATTTATGACAATAAAAATAGAATAGCTATAGATTGTTATGCGGTTATATTGTTGCTAGGAGACACATCCAAGCACTGACAGGCTAACCACTTTGACTTGGCGTAGTTTCCATAGCAACAAATGAGTTACCAATAAATTATTATTATAATTATCCATTATCCAGTAATTTAACATGTATTTTATATGAATTTGTTCAGTAGTTACTGTTATTTATTTCCTGACCCACTTCAGCATCATCATCATTTCACTGTTTAAGTCTCAGTCATCATCATCATCATCATCATCATCACCATCATCACCATCATAATAATGAGAAATAGTTTGTAGGAGGATTTCAGATTACATTATTTTAAATTATTTCACACTTTCGTCTTATCTGCTGGAAAGAGGTCAAAGGTCTTTGTGATAACATGTCACAGCATGTTTTGCTGTTTATCTGCTTGTTGTGTAAGAACCCAACTTAAAGGACCATACTGGTGGTTTTACATGTTTGAGCCCAATATATATAACCTGCATACATGTTACATTGCTGGCAATTTTTTCCCCAAAATGTACCACAGGAGAGGTAAATATTAGAATTGTTTTTCCTACCTTCCAGACTGTCATTGGTTTTAGTTCACTCCAGTACAACTTAAAAATCAACTTGTAGAGATGTGAAATGTGCTTCAGGTAAGTCATCCATCACGTGAACATGACGGCTGTTAAATTTTTTATTTTTGTAAAAGTAACTTTATTTAACCAATTAAACACGAAATAAATAAAATAAAATGTATGTCTCTGCCAGGGAAGATAGTTTCAAGAGAAGACAGAATTTAGTGAGAAATAGAAAATGACCACCCCTTCTACATTCAGACATACATGTTAGCAGGTGAAACATTGAATTTGAAGGTGTGTGTATCACCTGAACATTTTATTTTGAAAGATATGAATAGAATAGAATAGAATAGATTTGAATTAGAATAACATGAAAACTATAATATGGTTTATTTTTTTGGAAAAATAGTTGTCAGTAATGTAACTTGTATGTGGCTGATATTTATTGGGCTTAAACATGCAAAATCACTGGTTTGGTCCTTTAAATTATCAAGAAAACTTCATATGTGGCAAATAATTGATAATATAAACATCGTACAGATTTTTTAAAAGTAAAATGGAGTTCTGTTGTGTTCAACCTGACCTTTTTTTTTCTCTCATAATCGCAGGTCTGTCTCTGGTGATTGGTTCACCTGAGCAGATTGTGGCAGTTGTTGGTGATGATGTCATCCTGCCGTGTCACCTGGAGCCTCAGGCTAACGCGGAGGATTTGACGGTAGAGTGGGCGCGGCTCGACCTGCAGCCAGAGCGCTTTGATTCGTCAAGCAACTCGGAGTATGTCCACCTGTACAGGGACGGTGAAGACATTCCAGACAGTCAGATGGCGTCGTACATCGGGAGGACGGACCTGTTGGGCGGAGACGAGCTGAGGCGAGGAAACGTATCGCTGAAACTCACCAACGTTACGCTGAGCGACCAGGGCCAGTATCGCTGTCTTCTCCCCAGGTTAAAGAGTCCGGTGAAGGCGGCGGTTATCCAGCTCGTCGTTGGTGAGTTTAGGGTTCGTTAGTTTAGGCAAGTTTCATCCATCATGCTGCTTTCATCGTTTCTTTTTAATAGTCACAACGTTTGTCTTTTTTTTTTTCTTTTTTTCAGAATCAAACTTGACTGGAACGAGTACGACAGCGACGCCGCTCCAAACTCCAGAGCCGACAAAAGAGCAGGACAGCAAAGGTGAGAAAGTGATTCCGACATTTAAATTTTTGAATTTCATTAACACTCAGGTTTTATTTTATCTTTATTTTTCCCCAACAGGTGATCGTTCTTACCGCATTGGTCTGATCCTGGGTGCTACTGCTTTTGGGATTCTGATCGCTATAACCAGCGGAATTTTACTGAAAAAGAAGCAAAATGGAAGTGAAAATCACAAGCCTGTGGTCAGTGTTCTGTAGCTGCCTTGCTCAAGGACACCCTGACAGCGGGTAAGAGTGGACCTCTCCACTCTTCCCTTCGCTCAGACCGTCCCAAACCAGGTGGGATTTGAAAAAGCCAGACTCGCTGAGTCAGCCGGAATTTGGTTTTCAAGGTACAACAGGAATATGGCTCCCGTGGAACATCCTGTGAAAAAAAAGGTAAGTCACTTTGAGCTGAGTGTGAACTTTGACCTCTGCACTGATGACCCTAGAATGAACTCTCATCATCTTTGTGTCAAGACTTGATTTGTCAGTCTACATGTAAAGATATGTTTACCAGGGCTACGCAGTATGACCTAACATTTCTGTATTTTTATCTGCAGCTCCTGTGAAGCTCATGACGCACGGCGGCGATGGAATCTGGATTTAGGAAGGAAATGGACTTGAAAAAGGACATAATTACTTACAGCTGATGGACTCATATTTCTCATTTAACTTCTGAACACGTTTGCTGTTGATTCTAAAAAGTACGTCCTCATTAAGAATCGTACGAGCTCAGTCCTCTTTACCATGGCGTAGTACTTGTGATATTTTTTGAATATTTTTTTGTCATAAATGTTAAGTTATTTTTGCAAATTGAGTTTTTTTTTTTTTTCCTCAGAATATCCTCCTCCATGTGTGGGATCAGTATTATATGTTGTAAGTTAGGGTATATAATATACATAATATTATATATATAATATGCATATTAGCATTTTGTTTAAATTTAGGTCATTTTTTGTGTGACTTCCGCATTCCTGAAGTTTTTTGCTTTAGCACTCTACAAAAGTGGTGAAAGGTTTACAAATAAAGCATATTTGCCAGTTATGAAGCTGTTTGCTTTATTTCTGCTGTAATTCTGAACTGTGAAGCCTCAGAGGTTTTGTATTTATTTTTTACCAGGTTTGACTTTTGCACACCATCACCTCATTTCTGTCAGTCTAACACTTCTGTTAAACCTTCTGTCCAGAAGAATGACTGCTGATTAAATGAAGAACTCAAAAACAATAGTTGTGTTTGACTAATTATTGTCACGAAACATTTAATTTTACAGTTTTTGTTTCTCAGGAATAATGGTTTTCATCACGGACAAATTGTTGTCTGTGAGATTTTTCTGTCTTTTAAGTGTATTGTTGTAAAAGCCTTGATTGATAAGTTCTGAGTCTGACTCAGCTGTAGTATTTTTGTTGAACAGCATCACTAAGAATGACAAAGCTAAACATATCTAAAATCTATTTTAAAGTATATTTAGATATTCTTTTCTTTTAAAAATTATTTGGAACCTTTTAATTTCTTAAAAAAATAAGTACATATTAATAAATATATTTTCTGTCTAATGCTGAATTGAGTTTTTTTTTTTTTAAATAAAAGGGGGAAATCTCTAACAGACTGTAGGGGGCAGCACTGTCTAATCTACCAGAAATAAAGTGGTAGAGGAAGAAGATGCTAACGAAGTACGCGAAGAAGCACTTGGTATCGCGTGTGTGACTCAAATAAAGCTTGAATTCAAGGCAAAAAAGCAAAGGTATGTCAAAAAATATAATTTTTGAAATAAGAGGATGCAGCGGGACGTGCCGGACGCTGCGTGTCGTGTTTTTAGCCGCTGACGGTGTTTGTATTGGGGCCGCAGCTGGAGGCTAACGTTAGCTAACCGATGCTAGTTAGCCTGGTTAACAGACGGTTTGATTTTGGAAACAAATCAACGTGTTACGCTTCTGACTGGTTTCATTTATTTGCCTATATAATCTTTATATGCTTTTATTGGCTCTTTATTCACACAGTTTTGTTGTGTTGCTGTACACAGTGTGACGTACACACCCGTTACAAGCTAAGTGTGAGAGTTTAACCTTTGGTCTGGAACAAAACGACTTTTCTGCTGTTTAGGAGCTTTTTGATGCAAACCAGCCATGAAGAGGAAAGTCAGATAGAGTTCTATATGTTTGTGAAGATGAAAACAAACTAATAATTTATTTTTCCAAATATTTACAAATACTTACAGTTCCAAATACTTAGAGTTGTGAGGGACAGTGGCATGTCCACAACGTGAGGACAGACATAATAAGAGGCAGAGAATTCAAAGGTTTTCTGTATTTATTAAATGCAGGGTTTATTTTCATTACCAAACTGAGAATCTCCATCACCACACCTGACATCGAGGTTTAAATAGAGAATACAGACTTTATTAATCCCCAAGAGGAAATTTCAGTGCTGAGGTCGGTAAAAGGCAGAACCAGGATGCTATACTAAATAAAGTAGAACAGAAATGTGCAAATTGAATGTAAAATGTGCATTTCCATTCAGAGGTAGATAAAAGATACTATACTAAATAAACTAGAATAAAAAAGTGTACAAACTTAAAGACAGGATATTGCTGTTACTGTGGAAATAAAATGTAAAATGTGCATTTTGCATGTTGTGTATATCCAGTCAGAGAACGTCTCCTCCTCTCCAACACCAAGAGGAGAAGGAGGAGCAGTGTGCAAATTAAGTGTAAAAAAAAAAAAAANTAAAAAAAAAAAGTGCATTGCCACCCTTCTCTCCAGACAGAGCAGACTCCATAACAATTAATCATATTAATCATAACACCTGGTGAACAGGAGAAGAAATGGATGAATAGTGGAGAGCTGCTATGAAATATTAAACTGCAGGAAACACAAGAAGAAGAACAAGGAAAAACATTTGTCCTCCAAGCCTTTGCTATAGTTTCTATTACGATTTTGGCATTAAATGATCTGTACAAGTCAAAGTTTCAAGTTCCAAACTTTAATTTGTCACGTGCAGCCAGTGAAATGCTTGTGCACGGAGCGACCAGGACGGCGTCCAAATGCAGCGGCGCCATATTTAAAAAAAAAAAAAAAAAGGTTCAGCCATGTGGGTGAGGGTGGAGCTCATCACTATGGTGATTCTGAAATGAGAGGAAGAGTTCAGGTTGATGACTAAAGCTAAATGCATGTGTTTCCTAAGCTGATTTAAAGAAATCCACTGAGTATCATCTGTTAAAAGCAGCGCTCAGAAAAAGAGGAGGAGGTGTAGATAAGTCAGCAGGAAGTAGGTAACGCTGCTGTTTAAGTATGCAGTGCAAACCATACACTTCCTGCAGCTGATTTTACAGAAAAGATTTTCAAGTGAAGGAAACTGTTGACTTTACTGTGGAGCTGCATAAGAGAGAAATTTAGCTTCGTTAGGCTTCGTTAGACTGACCGAGGCAAACGTCGCAGCACGTCCTCCCAGCATGCCTGTCGGACAGTTTGAGGATGGTGAAAACTCCCTTTACGCCTCAGTAACTTTTCAACTCTGCCACTCCGACAGGCACGCCCACTTCACGCAGCGATGGGTGAAGTGTGAAAGTGGGAGGAGTTTAAGTGAATTGAAAGTGGAAGTGTGCTTCGACGTGGAAATCACAAAAACACACAGAAATTTTAAATTATCCTTATTATATGTTTGTGTGATTAATCTCATTGAGAAGATAAAGACACACACACACACACCACGCCCCTCCCCCACTCAGTACATTTACATGCACATTAAAACTTTGATTATACTCCGATTTAGATAGTAAATAGATTTTTTTTTTCAAATGTCATGTAAACGCCATCATTAAAAATCAGTGTAAATCAGAGTAATCTTACTTCGAACTCAGATCTAGATGATCTGATTCTACACTGGTTTATTCAGGCATGTAAACATTATAATTGAAGAAAATGCAGAATCCACGTATACATTTTACTCACGTTTTAGCCTTAAATGGAGTACAGGAAAATCTACGAAAAGTATAATGAGAACATTACTGTATGATGGCGGCTTTTCACATTCTAAAAACCTATAAATGTTTGTTTTAGAAGTTGTTCTAAATCTTTAGTCTTAATGACAGAGCCGTTTTACTCGTTAAGTGCTGCAGGTGTTTCTTGCAGATTAGATGAACTGAAGGTTCTGAATTAGGATATCTTTAGAATGACATAACTTATTCATCTCATATACATTTGGTCTCACCTAGTACATAGAGGCAGGTATTTAACTCTTTTCAAATTAAAGTAAGTGCATTCATACAAATAATGAAATTCATCACCCAATTTCCCCAAATTACAAAGCGTACATAAACGACTGGCATATTCACTGCTGTAGAATCTACCTGTAACTACTGGTATTCCACTGGCTCCACATCTGAATATCGCTAAATAACATCACAAATCATCCTTTAAAGTGCACAGATAGTTTTCCAGTTGGAGTGTGTGTTTAAATATCCTGTAATTTGTACAGAGACTGTTGTTAAATATTTCAGTTTTCCAGCTTTGCCTCAATGTCAGATATTCTCATCTCAACTACTGCTTTAATATACCTGTCATTTACCACACCTGTACATCCCCACATATAAGAAAATCCTGGATCATCAAATATTTGCTTTAACTCCTCGATCCACCGTGGTTGAAACACTTCTTATCATATAGGGTTTTCAGTAACATAAACAAAAGGAAAGATAATTTACTTCTTCTACCATTTAGTAATCTACACCAAAAACCAATCATCCTACATCCAACTTTTTTTTCTATTTAAATCTACCAACTTCTCCATACACGGCACAATTTGCAGCATTTTTATTTAACTTAAGTATCTTTTTTAGAAACTTGATGTGAAAAGCCTCGATAAAAGAAATGTCATCATAACCCCACACCTCTGCAGCTGTGTTTTAATAGATAATCCCAAGTTTCTTGCTTTAGTCAGCATACTGTAGAGTGCATTCCTAGCTTGGTCTACTAGGTAAAAATTTAAGGTAAAAAGGTTTAAGGTATAAATTTAAGGTAAAATTTTAAGTGTTCATTAAGCTTTTCTCTCCATCAGCCATTGCTTCGTAATCTCATGTACAAGTCATGCCATGCATATCATTATATTTGCTGTGAAAAAGTCCGTGGACCAGGTATTTTGACGTTATTGCAGGCAAATCAGGTGTAAAGAAGATTAATGACAGCTCTGTTTGATTTAAGGAAGCCATGCAAGTGCAAATTGAGACAATACTTCTGTTATTAATTACTCTCTTTTACCTTAATATTAGTTTAATACCAGCTTCTAAATGTCTGCAGAGAGAAGGATCTATCAGAATGTTCATGTAGTTGAGATGCTGCTGTAAATGATGCTGCTGGGATTCTGTGGAATGACATGAAGAGGATCCGCCGACCCTGTTTCCTCTAGCACCTGTTTCAGATTTCACGACTTGTACTTTTTTTTTCACCATTTTGTAATGTGACTTGTCTGTGTGCTTCAGCTGGTTGCAGTTGTACTGATTTCACCAGTAATAAGTATTTTATGAAATAAATGAGTTTGTTCTTTTTTTTTTTTCCTGTGCTGTTTTGCTTTTTCCTGCTCTGTTCTTTCTTGCTAGAGGAACCAGGAAGTGAATCTGGCTGATCCTGTATCTTCCAGGAAGGACAGGAGTGAGCTGTCCGAGAGAAGACCTTCCAAATGAATTTTATTCTACGATGCTGAAGACAGTCCCATTCAATAACCTCTTCTTTTGTTTTCTAACTTTTTCAGCTTTGTATTACTATTGGAGGTTTTGTGCCCCCCCTCCTGCCCCTGGGCTTCCCCCACGGCCCTCGGCGGCTCCCAGGGAGCTCGCTGCTGCTCGATGCTGGCTCTGATTAAAGCCCAGCTTGTCATTACACAGATAAGTGATGCTTGTCAAGCTGCTACCTTGACAGGTAACTACAAAACCCTTACATACCTACAGCACCCATCCCCCCCTGCTGCGGCCACCTTACCTTCTGAAGAAACGCCATGTCTCATCCACCGTTTAACCCCTACGGGAACCAAAGACCCACAAAGGTGCCATTTGATCTTTCCAACATACATGCAGAGAGGGATCCTCGGAGGGCGCCTTGTCGTGTCGTACCCGGACCTAGTCTCGATTCTTCTGCAGCTTCTCCTGGAACTTCAGCCAGCTCTAATGACATGCTTTCTTCAATGCTGTCCCAGGCAGTGAGCTACAGGCCTGGCCAGAGTCGGTCCACACTCAGCGATGATTTGAAGAGATCCATAGACATGCATATCAGCAGAGCCAGAGAGGAGGTGAAGCTTCAAAACCAGAGAGAACACCAGCTCACGGGCCAGAACGCTCACTTATCCTACACTCAGAGGGATCCTGAACTCTCCTCAGGTACAAGGATGGCCTATCCCATGTCCTCAGCCTCTGCATCCCTGGGACACTCGGCGAGACACCCAAACATTGAACATGGAAGCAGTTCCTTGGATTGGATGTCAAGCTACAAAAGGCCTCCTGCTGACAACTCCTCGAATTTGTTTTCATCATCCACTTCGTCTCGGTATGCAGGTGGTGCTGACCGTGGCTTTAACGACTCCAGTGAAAGAACGAGAGACATCTCATCTATTCCAGGTTTAGGAGATTTTGATTGCCCAACGTCCAACGAGGCTTCGACACCTAGCAAGTCCAGCCAACCGAAGTACACCTCTGAATCAGCCGCCAGCATTCTTTGGCATTTTGGACTTGAAAAAGATGACTTGGAGCACCTTATTACCTACCCTGAAAATGAAATCACCCCTGACAACCTTCCATTCATTTTACGTGAAATCCGCATTCAAAAGGCCAAGAAAACTAAAGCTGCCACCGAGTCGAAAAAGTACACAGAGCCTGTTCAAAGCAGAGGCTCGAGTGGACTGAACCAGCTGAGTGGTTCTGGGGGGATTGGGATGAAACACGAGGAAGTGGCATCTGCTGTTTTCCAACCAAGTAAAGTGATTGACTATGGACATACAGGCAAATATACCGGGGGGCTTGGGGATGAGATGGGTGGGAGGAGCAGTAGCAGCAGAGTTAGCGGTGCTGAGNACCGGGGGGCTTGGGGATGAGATGGGTGGGAGGAGCAGTAGCAGCAGAGTTAGCGGTGCTGAGGCTGGGGCTAGTTTGATGGACAGTTATGATAGCAGCAGACACAGAAGAGAACCAGAAACTAAGGACATGGTGCAGTGTGGCGCCCAGGGTTCTTCCCATGGCCAGGCAAGCTCTGCTAGCTCCCTCATCACTTCTTACAGCTCATTACTGAGTTCTAGGACTCCTCCAAGTCGTGAACCAACAAAACCACCCCCAAGACCAGACCAGTCCTCTGAACTCACCCCGAGCTCCATCACTCTGCCAAAGAAAGACAAAGACTGCAGAGTCCTCAAACCTGAAGCCCCCAAACCCATTCCGGTGCAGGGCTCAGAGGCTGACCACCAAGGAACATCAAAAACCAACCCAACTTTGACCCTGTTACGTGGCGTGCATCCCAGCCGGCCTGGACTGGTGGTCATCGGCAGTAAAGATGGTAGCGACTCTCGGCATCACGGGAAAAGTCAAGGACAGTCATCCGTAGTTGGTGAGCAGATGCAGAAGCAGCAGGCACAGGAGAAGCAGCAGAGCCTGCAGACGCAGCAGATGCAGCAGACACAGCAGATGCCGCCAATGTGGCCTCCAGTTTTGTTGACCAAAAAAACCGATCCTCCTCCTTCTCATATCCCCACCATCACTAAAATGTCACACATTATGCAGCCTCCACCATTTGTCCCTCCGGATATTCGGACCCTGGTTCTTCCTCCGCTGCCTGCTCCGCCGCCTTCCAACCTAATGACCTACACACTTCCTGCGCCGCCGCCGTCCAGCAGGCAGCCTCCAGCAAAGGTTACTGTCTTCAAGGGTTTACCGACACCAACCAAGATGTGTGATTATGCAGCAGCCTCACCAAGAATCTTTCCACATACCTGTTCTCTGTGTAACAAAGAATGTGCTCATATGAAGGTGAGTGAAGAGCACGCTGTTTTTGTTCCAATAGAAATGTGTAGAGTTTGAGTTTTGTTTTTTTTATATCGGATTTAATTTTTTCTGCGGGGGAAAAACATGAAAATGTTCAAATTGTGAATAATTGTATGGCACAAGTTCCAAGCCTATATGAAAGTATTTCTGGAAAATGTTCTCAGCGATTAGTGATTGCTAGCAATTAATACAGTATGCATGTAAAATATTAATGTAATCAGTATGTTGTCATTTGATTCTACATTATTTGTGATTTTGCTGTACATGTAACATGCATGTGGCTTGAGTCACTTAAACATTTGTTAGCTAAACAGATGATTGTCGGTGTGATCAGGTGTGATGTATTGACCTTTGCAGACTGTTGGAGATGATGTCAGAGGTCATGTGTTTTAATTTAATGTAAAATGGTAAAGTGGCCGGCTTCTGAGACATCTGATGATGAAAATGGACCTTGGAGACTTGATGATGAAGATGCCGCAGAGAGCTCATATCCACCGATGCTGTGTTGGTGCTCAGCTTGGCGTGATGACGTTAAGGTTATAATAAGACAATGTTAGCTCAGAGTCCAGCGTTACTTTCCATTGTCCAGCCCTGTTTTTGCTGATTTCCCTTTTGCTGTCTGTGTTTACTTTCAACTACAACCATCTCCACCTCCTTCAGATATTCAAAATATGCCTTCATACCATGAAAAAAGGCTGTGAGCCCTACACCCCCCTAAGAATGAGCTGTTTTTATATGGTTTGGTAGAGAGGCTCAAATCAAAGCGAGACATATGTTATGGTGTGGAGAAGGACACGGCAATGTCATGGATGGTTGTGCCTTGCTTTGATATCTGAGGGCAGCCACATCATGGCCTTTACAGTGAACAATTCAGATTAGCATCGGATGTTGATAGCATTATTAAGTAGCTTAGCATATACCTTAATAATTAAAAAAAGTAGATTTGGTGTTAAGTTGCTGTTTATCTTTAACGCTATGCTGCTGCTAGTCGCTGTTGCTGCTTGTTTACCTACGGCTGCAGGTAAACATCACGTGTTTTACCTTCTGGCCTGTGACGTTCACGCCAAACCAGCAAGTTTTCAGGATCAAAAAAGCTGCACAGGAAGTGGTTTAACGGCTGAGTGTTTGGTGTAAATTCCCTGAATGTTTGGAGTTTCAGCACCGAGGAAAATGTAACGGAGGCTAACAGAAGATTCCTGCTTTTCTACTTTCCCCATTTTTCAGATTTGTTGTCCCTAAAACCTGTTTCATTTTTAAAACATTTGTTGTAAAATTAGTTTCTTTTTATTGTTGTTTTTACAGTTCAAATTGTTTTTTAAATATTTGTTAAATTTTCCCTCCATTGTTTGTTTGTTTTGATATTTCTTGTTAGTTTTTTGGGAGACAGTCTTGTTTGCATGAGTAATATTTCTAAACAAAATTGTTTAACTTATATGTTCAGTTTTTGAACTATCAGTTGATAAAACAACATGCTAATTTTTCATTATTATAACAAATAGACCGGTAATTACAACTTATGACTGGTAATTTAGCTCAGATTTCTCATTCAGCTTCCTTGTACAAACATTCCTGGTCCTCCAGATGCAGCTGTCTTGTTTTGTCCTGATCCTGTAACTGTCCGTGTCCACGTGACCTTCACCGAACACCGAACATGCAACCTTCACGGACTGAAAACCCCCAGAGGATGACCCAGTTTTGTGAGAAACTTTGGACCCCAACTCGTGTTTTCTTATCTTCCTCAGAACTTTGGCCAGAGAAGATTATTTCCAGCATAATTTGGACAGCTACCATTTCCTGAGGATTCAACGAAAAGGATGAAGATACTTTTTTTAAATTTGTTTTTTAGAGACGTTGTTAAATGAACATTTATCGATCTTGTCATTCATACTAGAGCAGAGAAGTGAGAATGGACATTTTGGGACTTGCTCTACCTGGAAGAGGCTCATTTTTGCCTGACCAAAAGGCAAACCCTGAGCGACCTGAGGGCAGTTTAAAAGCTGCTTTAACACTGAATAAAATGTCCATGTGCATTGGGGGTTTGAAGCTGAGTAGCAATAATGATGAAGATGTGATGAGGCGTTTCTGAATGCTGTGTGTGTTTATCCCGTTAGGAATGGATCTCCCATCAGAACACCAACCTTCATCTTGAGAGCTGCACACTGCTCCGAAAACAGTCAGTTTTTCCCTCTTTTGCTTTTCAACAATGAAATAAAGTTTGTTTCAGAAGAGTTATTTAAAGGACCATACCGTCCATTTTACATGTTTGAGCCTAATATATTCAGTTTTCATACATGTTACGTTACTGACAATCATTTCCCAAAGGATAAAACCGTATTTCAGCTTTCCTGATATTTTGCTAAATCTCTTAATCTTTCAAAATCAAATATTCAAGTGATACACCCACCTTAAAAATCCATGTTTCTCCTGCTAATAGTTACACAGCCTTATGAAGTCACGGTCCTTTAAATTTTTCCATAAACGCAGGTCTTCTTTTGGGACTATATTCCCCGGTGGAGGCATACATTCACTCCACGCTTTTTATTGAGCTTAAACACTAAAATTACATAACTTCTAAAAAAACCTGAATACACGTCTTGTTGGTGATGATGGATTACCTATCCCAAGAACGTTTACAGTATCAACAAGTTGATTTTAATAGCAGAATGAACTGAAACCAATGGAGGTCTGGAAGGTAGGAAAAACATTTTTAATTCACCGTTCCAGTAGTATGCTTTGGAAATGATTGTCAGTAACGTTACATGTATGAAAATTGAACATATTAGGCTCAAACATGCAAAATGGGTGGAATGGTCCTTTAATGAAAGATGAAAGAAATGAAATTGAAGAAATACAAATGTTCTTGTTGCTATGACACCACTTTAGTAACTTCAAATTCCGTAGAAGAAATGTCTACCTTGAAGGATCTTTCTAGGAATCCCCCCACACTCCTGCTTTTGAGGTTTCTGGAACTCATCACAGTTCATGAACTCTGTGAAGGTTTCCTCACAAAGGAGCTTTAGTGATTCCTCCTTTGATGTTTATGTTTGATGTTTGTGCTGTGTCTGTACCAAAGCCTCTGAGGAGGAGGAGTTTGTCCATTAATTGTGTTTTAATTCTTTACACCAGGTACCCAGACTGGGATGGCGAGATATCACATGTGTCAAGGTATATTTCATATTATTCAGGCAGACCAGGACACAACCATTTCCTGCTGCTTTTAGTAATCTTCTTTTCCCATTATCTGTCATCATTTTCTCTCTCTCCAGCCCTGCAGCTAAAGATCCGCAGTCCTCTTCCTCTTCACAGCGTTCTCACCAAAAAGCCAAACACAGGAGCTGTTCCCGTTCCCGCTCGCCCAGTCCCCGCCGTCGCCAGAGCTCAGATGGCAAAAGGACGAGGGAGACGCGNCGTTCCCGCTCGCCCAGTCCCCGCCGTCGCCAGAGCTCAGATGGCAAAAGGACGAGGGAGACGCGTAGGAGCCGATCGAGATCGCCGCACGGCTCACGACCATGCCACAGGTCTGGAAACGCCAAGCTCTGGAAGTAAAAGGAGTATGGTTGTTTGCACTAACGCTGATGGGAGACTTTACATGTTTTTTTTTTTTTTTTTTTNTTTTTTTTTTTTTTTTTTTTTGGTTTGTTTTTTTGTTGAGTATTACACCATGCAGTTTCCTTAGTTGACAGTGCCAAGCATTATAAAGGACGATAACTTAAAATTAGCCAGGACTGAGGCCAAACAAGATTCAAAATGAAATTTTTTCACAGGTCCCGATCTCGTTCTCCACGATACAACTATCTTTCCTCCTCTTACCGCCATCGCTCGCGGTCGAGGAGCCGTGAGAGACGATCACCGGGAGGGAGGAGCTACAACAGACGATCGCCACCAGGGAGGAGGAGTCATGAGAGGCGTTCGTCGCCAGCGAGGACGAGCAGCTACCGAAAGAAGTCGAGCAGTGCAGAAAGATTGGCTAAGAAACTACTGGAAACTTCAGGTCAGAAACATTTAAGATGGTGTTTGTCACAGAACTGTTGGAAAATGTTGGACCTAAATACCAAGAAATCTCAGAAATGCGTCTGAATGTGGTCTGGCCTTCGTCTCTGCAGCCATCCAGTCCCTGTCGGACCACTCGGACATGGAGACCGTGGTGAAGACTCTGGCTCCGGCTTTGCTGGCCGAGCTGGCCAAGATGAATTCTTCCTCCTCCTCCTCCTCCTCTTCCAAAGGAGCAAAACGCTCATCCTCCTCTCCCTCTGGAAGCGTAAAGNTCCTCCTCCTCCTCTTCCAAAGGAGCAAAACGCTCATCCTCCTCTCCCTCTGGAAGCGTAAAGAGATCCCCCTCTTCTGCCTCGTCATCATCCTCCTCTTCTGCAACAAAGAAGAAATTGAGTGCTTTATCAATAAAAGCAAAGCCAAGTTTGCAGAAGAGCGAGAGGAGTTCCTCCACAAATACTAAGGTCGGTGTAAGCTTTTAGTTTATTGAGGCTTTATTGGGGTTTTTGTGTGTTGATGTGGTATTGTCTGTGTATTTTGATGAAGTTTCTCTCTCTCTTTTCCTTTTATAGTCTGCTAAATCTCCTCCAACCATGGTGAAGCTACAGGGAGTCCGTACTCCGCTCTCACATGAAGACGTGGTCGCCTCCATGGAGAACTTCGGCAAAACAAAATCAGTCGTACTGTTTCGCGCCAAGCAGGAGGTGCGGCATCACAATTCATAAAAAATAGCTGTTTGATTGATTGATTGTTTTACCAGTTTTCTGTAATGTTTTTATCTCAGGTGTGTTAGCATGAAAGAAGCATTGAGTTAGAGAATCAAACCCCTGATTGATTTGAAGTTGATTTGTTGTAATAGAAAGTTGTGCTTGTGTATCTATGCAGGCACTTGTGTGTTTTGAACGACAGGAAGATGCAAAGTTGCTGAGGAGCCATTCTGTCATCGACATAAAAGGATGCGTTGTCAGTGTTGAAAGGGTATTTAACTCTTTTTGTCCTTCGTTTCTCTTTCTTTCTCATTTTTTCTTTTGCCTCTTCCTGAGAAATGTCCATGTAAACGTCAGTTCTGTGTTAAAGTCATGATATCATTTAGAATAATCCAAAATTAATATCTCTTTCTAAAGGAGAGTGATTCTGCGGAGAAAAAGAAGCCTCTTCAGAAGTAAGTTCTCTCACAGGGCTATTGTAAGATTTTTTACAAATATAGATCTTGGTGAGGATTTAGCGTGTTTTCAGACCTGCAGTCATTTATGAATCAGACTAAATTGTTCCAATGCTTCATTTACCTCTTAGTTTTTACATGATGTGTCCGTGTTAATCTGTTATGACCCAGTCCAGGGAACATGTGTTGGAGATCTCCCTGCACCAGCCTACTCCCAAAGAAGGCCTCAAAACAGACGTTTTAGTGCNAAAAAAAAAAAAAACAATATTTATTTGATGGTTTCAGGGTGAGTGCAACTAAATAAAAATAGCAACCACAGTCCCCTCGCAAACAAACAAAACAAAAATGAACAGAATAGCCGGCACTACGATATCAGAAAAACAGAATACAGTTAGTCCCCGGGTTACGAACGAGTTCCGTTCCCACGGCTGTTCGTAAGTCGGAACAGTTACATAAGGTGCATATATAGCGTATATATTTTACTTAGGTGCGTATCTAGCGTATGTATTTTACTTAGTGCGTATCTAGTGTATATATTTTACTTAGGTGCATATCTAGCGTATATATTTTACATAGTGCGTATCTAGCGTTTATATTTTACTTAGTGTGTATCTAGCGTATATATTTTACTTAGGTGCGTATCTAGCGTTTATATTTTACTTAGGTGCATATTTAGCGTTTATATTTTACTTAGGTGCGTATCTAGCGTATATATTACTTAGGTGCGTATCTAGTGTATATGTTTTACTTAGGTGCGTATTTAGCGTATATATTTTACTTAGTGCGTATCTAGCGTATATATTTTACTTAGGTGCGTATCTAGCGTTTATATTTTACTTAGGTGCGTATCTAGCGTTTATATTTTACTTAGGTGCGTATCTAGCTATATATTTTACTTAGGTGCGTATCTAGCGTATATATTTTACTTAGGTGCGTATCTAGCGTATATATTTTACTTAGGTGCGTATCTAGCATATATATTTTACTTAGGTGAGTATCTAGCGTATATATTTTACATAGAAACAACTTCTGGATACTTGGTGGTAACACTGCATTTTTTACCTTATACATAAATTGTATTATTTTAAAATCTACTAACTCTCTAAATTTTAAAGCATTTAGTTGAATAAAGAGCGGATTTGTTGGCTCATGTTACTTTTCTTGGTTATAATTTGAATGGATTTCTTTTGCAGTAGAAAAATTGGGTTTTTTACTGTTTTATATGCCCATACTTCCACACAATAAGCCATGTATGGAGCTATGAGTGAACAGTATAACATATACAGACACAAATACAACACATCCAAATATACTAAATATAACTTCAGCCGTAACAGATCACGTTCAGATTGTTTGATGATACATGGAATAAAAGTCTGAGAGCCTTGAACTGAACTGTAATTTTTCCCCTCTCGTCTACAGAAGATCTCCCACCTCCAACGCTAAAACGGAGAAACCAGCTCCCACCACCATTAAAAAGGCTCTTCTCCCAACACCCAATAAACCAATCATACAGCATGTGCTATTTGTAAAAACTGGCATCAAAAAAGCTGCTGCAGCCCAGCTCAGCGCCGCTCAGAAAACTACCAGCAAACCCTCAACCAAAGGCCCAGTGACAGTTACTAAAGCGAAAACTTTGGTTTCCAAAGCAAAAACAGCCTCAACCAAGCAAGTAGGCAAATCGCTGACAGGCACTTTGGCTAAGAAAAAACCTGCGATGAAAGCTGGAGTCAGAAAAGCTGCTGCAAACATCAGAAGCAGCTCCTCAGGTCCAGCAAAGAAGTCTAACGCTGCTGCTTCTGAACAGAAAACTGTGGATAATCCTGAGCATAAAGAGCCAGAAACCAAGGTTAAAGAGTCTCTGATGGTACAGAAGGGCTGCAAAGGTAGAGCTAAGGTCAATAAACCAGCAAATGCAAAGAAAGCTGCACCAACCAAACACCAAGGTGGTAAAACTCAAGCTTCACAAGTAAAAACAAACGAACCAACAGCTGCAAAGGAAGCTGGAACAACAGCAGAGGTAAAAGCTGCAGAACCCAGGTCCACGGCTCCAGGAAGTCAGCCTGATTCTGTGGAAAATTCCAAACCAGAACCTGAAACCTTAGATGAAGGTTCCTCGATGGTGCAGGAAGGCGGCAAAGACGCAGCTGAATCAGCAGCGACTGTCGGTGTTGAATGTAAACCTCAAACCAGATGGGACAAAGTCAGTCCTGAGGCGGCAGAGGTTATGGAAGATGAAGCTACAGACGCTAAACGAAACGGGGAAACAGGAGTCAGCGTGGAAAAACCAATGGAAATACAAAGCTGTGGTGAGATCGCAAAGGAAAAACCTCCGGAAGATGCACCTGAACCTTCCAGAGACAAATCCAGTCTGACTACCAAACAAAGCGTCTCTCTACCTGAGAAGGTAGAATCTACTCCCACGTCTGGTTTCCAGCCAGACGCCAAGACCCAGATCCCCAATGCCACCACGAAAAGTCCAGAAAGTTCTGTCAGAGCTTCACAAAGCACCATGCCAGACTCAGACTCCACACAGGGACCGGAGACGGAGTCTGCAGGAAGTCCAGTCAAAGCTGCTGTAAAGACAAACCTGAAGGTCGGAGGGACGGACGCAAACTCATCATCACAAGGTAAGAACCAGTCGATACGTAGATGGTGAAGAACCCTTTTGTTTTTCAGAAATATTTTATTGTGATTTATCTTTTTTTTTCCTTTTTTTTCTTCTCTTTTTCTTTTTTCTCTTCTCTGAAATATGAATCTGAAGCTGAAATACAGTTTTGTCCTTTGGGAAATGATTGTCAGTAACGTAACATGTATGAAAACTGAACATATTGGGCTCAAACATACATGATCGCCGGTATGGTCCTTTAAGGAAGCATCAGAACTTTACGTTTGCAGAGAACGATTCTAAAATGCTGCCGTTTCCTTCGTTCTTAGATATTCTGACTCCGGCTGTGAGAGAAGCAGCAGAAAACGCTGAGAACGCTTCTCAACCCGCCGGCGATGACAGGACGCCGTCCTCTGAATCAGCGCCGTCTGCCGCAAAGCAGAGTGTCGCAGCAGCACCAAAGCAGCCTCCTGCAACACCCTCAGCACCCTCACCTGCAGCACCCGCAGGACCCACAGCACCCTCACCTACTGCAAACACACCTGCAGCACCCAGCCCCACAGCACCCAGACCTGCTGCACCCTCACCTGCAGCACCCAGCCCCACAGCACCCAGACCCGCAGGACCCACAGCACCCGGACCCGCAGCACCCTCACCTGCAGCGCCCTCACCTGCTGCAAATGCACCTGGCAGAGTGACTTTAGCAGAAAAGTTGCATTTGTATTTTTGCCAATCAAAAATCGGTAAGGATGATGTCAGAGATTAATTTACACTATTGATGCAGAACATTTATTATTGCAAAGGTGTGTGTGTGTGTGTGTGTGGTTTTGGGATAAAGCGTTTCTCGTGTGTTTGTGAGTGTGATCATGATTTTTCTCGTTTCCTTCAGGCTGTCTGAAGATGAACAGCAGCAGGACACCAGAGGTATGTTTTCCGATCACGTTCTGTCCGCACGTCGTACAGGACGTCCTGTCCTCATGTCCTACAGGATGTCCTGTCCTCACGTCGTACAGGACGTCCTGTCCTCGCGTCGTACAGGACGTCCTGTCCTCGCGTCGTACAGGACGTCCTGTCCTCGCGTCGTACAGGAAGTCCTGTCCTCATGTCCTACAGGAAGTCCTGTCCTCGCGTCGTACAGGACTCGCCGTTTACTCTGAACCATGGGTCAATGTTTGAGTGACCAGAGCCAGACGAGACAGTCCAGGCTTTGATGTACGCTTGTTTAAAATAATATTTTAAATGTTCTCAGGAGACCAAACAGTTTTTGGGACAGATTTGGCTTCAGCCTGGTTTATGTTTAACATGCGTGTGCAGAAAACGTGACGTCATTGCGACCCAAACAGCCGGGCGTGGAGGACTCATTGGAGGGTCGCAAAGCGGTGAGCCGACGTAACGTTAAAAACAACGCGGACCGTGATGCAAATGCAGCTTCGTTAATAAAAAACTAACGATGAAAAACTTTAACGAGAGAGTGATAGAGGAGGCGATGTAGGCGTGTATGGGAAAGTGTGTGTAGGCGTGTAGGTGGGTAAGTGCGTATGGGTGTAAGCGTGTATGGGTCTAAGCGTGTAGGTGGGTAAGCGTGTATGGGTGTAAGCATGTAGGCGTGTAAGTGTGTATGGGTGTAAGTGTGTAGGATTAGAACAACATATCAGATTTCCTGTAGATGTACAGAAACTCCGTGTTTATCCGTGTTTCATGTCAGTGGGTGTTACAGCTCAGGCCTGATGCAGCTGACCAATGAGAATACAGCAGGCTGTTCAGGAGGCGTGGCTTAAAGAGACCATACCTAAAACTGCCCGTTTTCACTCCGTGTGCACAGTGGTGCTGTAGGAAGGGAGCAATGTGAAAATCAGAACATGTCTCCTTTAATGTGGCGTGTTAATGTCAGACATGTAGAAATGACATCATCTTTATCAGACCGTTTATTAACCAAACATTAATAATCTGCTCGTTCTCTCTCCTCCCTGCTTCATTCTTCTCAGTCTCTTGGAAACGGACCGAAGCTGCTGATGATAACCAACTTACCAACGTACCGTGACGGATCCTACACGGAGAATGACGTGTCCAACCTGTTCAGGCCTTTTGGGTTTGAGCCAACAGAAGACAACATCTTTGTTTTGCCCTCGATCCACACGGTGAGGACGAGGTGGAATCCTCTTCCTGTCCTCACTGTGACATCAGGCTGAGGAAAACCTTCGCTTTGTTAGCATATCAATTTTACTAGAAACTTTTTTGACCAAAGCCAACAGTCACTCTTGTGCTATAGTTTAATAATTCAGCATTAATATACTTTTCTAAGTTCTTTTGTTATGTTATAATTGCAGCTGGGAAAGTTAACGTGTTAATTTTTGCAATTAATGTGATTTAATGCGTTAAAAAAAAATTAACACTATTAACGCATCCGTTTTTTCACTTCCTGAGGCTATGCTAACGCTAATTACTGAAAAGGAAAAAGATCTTAGATTTTAGATTTAAAGTTCTGCTTTAAAAGTTAGCGATGGATCTTGTTGAAACCAGACAAATAACTTTATTCATCAAAAAATAGAAACTACAAATACAACTTCACAGCGTTTTACAGGGATTTAAATGGATTTAATCTTCTGATTTAGTGATTACAAGTTTATAACTTTCTGCAGTTAATCTCAGAAATCTGTGTGATTATTTTTTTTATTGATTCACAGCCCTAGTTATAATCTGTCAGCACTTATGAGTGTATGTGTGTGTGTGTGTGTGTGTGTGTGTGTGTGTTGGCTTCCAGGCTTTTGTCTTGATGCCTGGAGCCCAGAATGTGTCTGACATGTTTGAAGCGTGCAGAAAGACGCCTCTGCAGCTCCAAAACATCACGCTCTGTCCACATGTTATGGCCTCCCCCTTCACGATGTCACTGGTAGGAACCCACACACACACACAGTTGTACTTGGTCCTGAGTTGATGCTGATTTAACACTTCCTCTCTGTTTCAGCTTGGGTTTTATAAATTTATCATGAGGATTCTGCATGAAGTAAGTAACTATTAATCACACGTTAGTTGTCATTTATTGTTTTATTTTAATATTAATACTATCCTTGTTTTCATATTTTTATTTGTCATGCACAAAAAGTGTCCACGTGCAGTTATAAGACACTGAAAATGTGTAAAACATACGGTGAGAACGACTAAATAACATCAGTCAGCCTAACACAAACTTTACACCTTAAACAGATTTACACAGAAAATCTGCTACAACAAAGCTTCCCTTCCTAAAACACAGATCTGACCTTTGATAAACATTCAACCAAAAGAAATCTTTGATTGAAGACATTTTATGAAAAAAATACAGCCTTTAATTTTATAAAGAACAATAAAACATCAAATGAACTTCATTTTCTGTCTCTTGTAGCCTACCTAACTCTCCTCCTCTGGTGTAGCATTAAACCTGCTGTTTCCACAGCTAATGCTAATGCTAAAGTACCTGAGCATAGATGTGCACATAAAGAGCTTTGATTTTTAAAGGACCGTACCATCCATTTTGCATGTTTGAGTCTAATCTATTCAGTTTTCATACATGTAACATTACTGACAATCATTTCCCAAAGGATAAAACCGTATTTCAGCTTTCCTGATATTTTGCTAAATCTCTTAATCTTTCAAAATCAAATATTCAAGTGATACACCCACCTTAAAAATCCATGTTTCTCCTGCTAATAGTTACACAGCCTTATGAAGTCACGGTCCTTTAAATTTTTCCATAAACGCAGGTCTTCTTTTGGGACTATATTCCCCGGTGGAGGCATACATTCACTCCACGCTTTTTATTGAGCTTAAACACTAAAATTACATAACTTCTAAAAAAACCTGAATACACGTCTTGTTGGTGATGATGGATTACCTATCCCAAGAACGTTTACAGTATCAACAAGTTGATTTTAATAGCAGAATGAACTGAAACCAATGGAGGTCTGGAAGGTAGGAAAAACATTTTTAATTCACCGTTCCAGTAGTATGCTTTGGGAAATGATTGTCAGTAACGTTACATGTATGAAAATTGAATGTATTAGGCTCAAACATGCAAAATGGGTGGAATGGTCCTTTAAACCTTGTTGCAGTGGGTTTAAAAGTAGATACTTGCAAAAATAAGCAGCTGTTTAGAGGGTAAGATGTGACTTCAAGTTATTTTATCAGAATCTGCTGATTTTACAGTTTGCCATCAGGAACAGCAAAGAGACGGAACCAAACTCACTTTACCTGGTTTACCTGACGTCTTCCTCATGTTTCCTCAAAATAGTTTCATTTTCAACTTCATGTCCGTCACATGAAAGTCATGGTTTGGAAGAATATTTCCTTATTGATCCTGATGATGTCTTCCTGCAGCGGATGGAGATCCGGGCTTACAGAACGGTGTTTGTGAAGAACATTTCCCACGCCGAAGCCGTCCACCTCAGAGCGGCGGTGGAAAAAATAGATGCTGTCACAAACTTCCTGTTTCTCCTCAACAAGGTACAGGAAACGCTGAGGGTTTCCAGATTGTCTGCTCTGGTCTGCATCAGGGCATTTTTTATTTA
Organism: Lucifuga dentata; assembly: GCA_014773175.1. NCBI lineage: Eukaryota > Metazoa > Chordata > Actinopteri > Ophidiiformes > Bythitidae > Lucifuga > Lucifuga dentata. Next base: position 2,681 of record VXCM01006675.1, on the reverse strand, counting down.
TATTTACCATGTTTGGTTCAGTTTCACAGGAAAAAACATGTACAGTCGTTTTTCCCATGTTTCTGTAATCTTTACTTTTTGTTTGCTGATTTTTGGAGATTTTCCTTCATTTTCCAGAATATTCTAGAATCAAGTAGAAAATTCACAACTTTTTATAATTTATTTTAGAGTTTTTTTTTTTTTTTTTNGTTTTTTTTTTTTTTTTTGCTCAATTCTTTCAGATTTCAAGAATGAAGAATTTTCTAGAAAAATGTTTGAGACTCCAGAAGGTTCAGTTTATTTAATAGTTATAAGTTTGTTCGGGGGTCTAGAAATAAAATAAATCATCAATATCTGCAGCCTGCAATGAGGGTCGTATCCCGTTATTCTTACCTGCCTTTTATGTGTGTGTGTGTGTGCGTGCGTGTTTGTTCCAGGTTTTTGTGGAGTTTGAGACGATTGAAGATGCTGATCGGTTTGGAGTTTGGTACAGTCATCTAAATCCCGTTCCTGGTTACCACATCCAGAGGCTGAGCGTGCCACGCTACGAACGCCTCCGTGAGTTAAACCTGTACAAAAATAAAAAAAAAGTTTGACAGGTAAAATTTTTAGCCCACAATTGTTTTAGTTTGGAAATGCGTCTCCATGAGAAAGTCCTTTGAGGGATGTAAGCCTGTATTTTATTTTGTATTTGGTATTTTATAGCCAAAAAAACATGGATGCATGAATGAAGCATGATCCCACCAGTTACTGCAGCACGTCCTACACTGTAATAAATACCACAGTTAATTCAGGATTCTGCTGTTAGGACCAGCAGCAGAGTCTTATTTTGAAGTCTTTACACTGACTTCCTGTCAGTTTTCATGTGGATTTTAAGATTCTTTTATCAGTTTTTATGGCGCTGCATGGTCGTTCACCAAAATATCAGAAATGCTTTTAAATCATGAAGCTCTCAGATCCTCTCACACTTTATTTTATTTTAATTCTTTATTTTAATTCAACTTTTTACATTATAATTTGAACAAAAATCAGAACATGGGGTGNTTAATTCTTTATTTTAATTCAACTTTTTACATTATAATTTGAACAAAAATCAGAACATGGGGTGTTTCGTTTTTAAAGGAAAAAAAAAGTTACAAAAATAGACATATATATATGCATTCATACCTATATATATATATACTTCTACAGTCACATACATATAAAGAAGAATTTAAACAAAAGAAGGGCGTTTTGGGGAGATGTACGCTCATATATACACACATATATATACACACACACACACACTTTATTTTAACGTCCCAAAGAGCAGAACTAGAACGTCTGGTGCTGCAGCTTTTAGCCGCTATGCTAACAGCCTTCCTGAGGATCTGAGAGCAGCTGAAAACATTCATATTTTTAAACGCAGACATCAAACCGCCGGCTTTCATGTAGTGTTTTATGATTTTATACTTTAATTTAATTTGATCTTATTAAATTTATGTATATTTTAATCAACTGTTACAAAGTTTAGATGAAGATTCTCAGGCATCCAGGTGGGAGATGAGTTGTATGAAAACTCAGTCAGGTCAAGTTTTTTTAATTCTGAAACATTTCACCATCCATCCAAATGACCTTAAAAAACATACAAAAAAAAATACATACAATACACATAAAAGACATAAAAAAAAATCTTTTTCTGACTGACAAAGCCGTTAGGATGGATGGTGAAACATTTCAGAATTAAAAAAAACTGACTGCGTTTTCATACAACTCAGCTCTTATAATATTCTGTCAATCATGTGAGGCGTTTAAGGTTATTTACCTGTATGAAAGGTGTATGAATAAAGTCTGATTTGATTTTAGCCGTCGGTCCTAAACATCCAGAGAAAGCTCTGCCAGACAGCAAGGAAGCCGGTTTCGGGGCAAAAGTCCCGACACCCGGCGACTGTGTTCCACAGGGAAGCTCCTCGCCGCCGTTCTGGATCTGGCTGAAACGTAGCCCCTTCCTGTTCGCCACCATCGCTCCGTGGCACAACTTCCCAGGTACCAGAGAAAATCCTCAAACGGAACTCAGATTTAACGCTTTGACGGTGACGTCGGTGATTTGTTGGTGTTTTTTTTGTCTCAGAGTTCCTGACGATCACAGGAGGAGTGGCCATCGCGGTACGTTTCTCTCTGTAGCCACGCCCACTTTTCCACACAGCGTCTTGATGCCTGATTTGAATCTTTTGTCTGAGTTTTTTAATGTTTATTTTTTGCGTTTTGGATTTCCTGTAGCTGCTTGGATTGATTATAATGTGGATATTGACGTATTGACTTCCTGTTTTGCGTGTCCTGCAGACGGTCAGTAAGCGTGCTCCGGCGTTTCCCACCATGATCATGGTGACGGGTTTGCCTGAGGACGGCTACACGCAGCAGGACGTGGCCCGGCTGGTCTGGCCTTACTTCCCTAAAAAGAACCTTTACTCCATGTTTTACTACGTGACGGTGCTGCCGCTGCAGAGGAGGGTGAGACACACACACACACACACACACACACACACACACACACATTCAGGGTTTGATCTGAGCGTTTCATCCAGCTCTGATCCAAACATCTGAGTCAACATGAAACCAGATTTTTAATGTTTCTGTGTCGCCTACATCTTATTCATCTCTCCTCCTCTCCTCTCCTTGTCTCCTCCTCTCCTCCTCTCCTCTCCTCTCCTTGTCTCCTCCTC
>VXCM01006670.1:26422-42657 GCA_014773175.1 Lucifuga dentata | reverse complement strand
ATTTTCATTATTTTTTAAACTCACAAATTTGCGAGTTTAAAACCTCTGAAATTTTCAAGTTTTTTTTGCGAGTACATGACCTTATTAAATTATACTTTTCCATCAGATTTAGCAATAAAGAAATGCTTGTACTTGTAGCGCAAAATCATTGAATTATCATAAGCATACAGTCTTTTAAAGCTGGCAGATTTTTGAGTTTTAAAACTTGCAAAAATGCCCCCTCATTTTTTGGGGGGGTTTTTTTCATCTTATATGGTCCTAATACGCTGTCGTACTTTCCTTTGCTCTTCATGCAAAATCCAAATGAGCTTTTGGGAAGAGCCGTTTGCTGTGCAGACGAGAGGAAAAATAAATGGACTCACCAGCAGAGATCATAGGCGCAGACTAATGTCTAACTTAAAGGACCATACCGGTTGTTTTGCGTCATCGACGACATGGATTATGTTGATGTCCAAGTTCTCATCATAAGTCAATGTTGGGTCCCCAGCATTAACAACTTATACCCGGGTGGTCCCAGTATGGGACTCCGATGCAGGTCTCCTAAAAAGGTCTCCGGTCTCCCAATATATAAATTTTTCACATAAATCAACTACTACAGTATTATGTTCGTAAGAGCCTCCATCGCATTCTGAGTTATTTGTAGTACAATCCAACCACCACAGGATGGCGCTATAGCCCTCGAATGGATGCATGGATCCAGGAAGGTGGGCTCACACATTTAAAATTACCAAGTAATTGTAGACAGACATTCGCTTGGTGTCAGCTAGCCAAAACCATTACTTTCCATTGATAACAAATTTGTCTCTGCAGACTGAGTTTAAACACCGCAGTGCCTTTTTTATAGCAGCTGGAACTCTTCATGGTGCAACTTGAGTTCCACGAGGATAGCATTCAGGTCGCACATTTCTGTGTCTTTCTTTTCTTTCAGTCTCGTAGAATGACCTCCCTTATCAGTCATCTTAACTTAGCAAACACTTAGCAGACAATAAGCCACAAAGTTACTTCGATTTTACCTAATATTTCAGCTAATATCTTAATTTTCTCACCAAATTTATTCACCTGGTTTGTTTCACACTCACTACAATGCCAATGCATGCAGTCTTATAAGCCCTAGAAGCCAAAACGACGCTTGTCTCGCGAGCAGAAAGTCTTGTTGTTGTAGCTTGGGATGTCAGAAAGAAGGCCTTCGTACAGAATTTCACAACTCCTGCATTTAGCATCAGTAGAGTTAGCATTAGCTTCAATGCTGTGACATTTGGGGAGTCAAATCTTTCTAACTTAAATGTTTTGAGTGTTAGATTTTGAAATAAACGTAAAAAAAAAAAAAACCCTCTTTTTGCTGAATAAGTTAAGAATTAAATGTATTAGCATATGCCGATGTTTTCAATATTATCAGGATGAGAAATGTCTCGTTTTTCTCAGAGCTTAAAAGTGGTTAAACTGGGCTTAAAAGTGGTTAAATATCCTGTTCAAAACTTCCGCAAACAGCGGACGCTCGTTTCTCCTCCTCCTCCGGTGGTGTGCAATGTGGTTATCGACATTTCCTGCAGAAGTCATTGTGTCTCCTCCTTGTATCTGAGCTCAGGACGGTGACACACGACAACCCACTCCACATCTGCTGAAAAGATTTGCTTCAAAAGTGCTCCATCTTTATTCCTCAGTCTGCCTGACTTTCCTCTCTACCTTCCATCCACTCCTTCACTTTCTTCTTCCTCCATCCTTATTGTCATCTTACTATCTCTTATTGCAAATGATGAGAACACTTTTTTGCAAGGTTCCAATGCTGTGGATGTAACCGGGTCATTTATACACCTTTCTAAGTTTATATAATCACACAAATTCTGTCTTTTATTTTGTAAAATTGATGTATCCTGACTGAAGCCTCCCTGTTGGGTTCCAGCGCCGCTTTCCCTTCCCTTTTACTGTGTTTTCCTGTGGGAGAGGGGTGCAAATTTTCGTTCTTTCCCCAAACATTTATCCCAACTAATCTTTCTTTTCTGATCAAAGTGTGCAATTTTTTATCAAATATGGCATAATATTATCTTATGGAATCTGTTGATTTAAGATTTTTTACGGATTGGCCCTTAAATTAGTTTATATTTATAGCTAATGTTTACAGTTTCTTTTATTTCTTTTCTGCAGGAGTTGGTGGTTAATGTGGAGGATTTTTAGTTGATTTCTTTTTAATTCCTGTCAGGTATGTTTGCTTTAGGGTGCTCACATTTATCCATTTTATACACGATTGTTCAAGGACCATACCACCTATTTTGCATGTATGAGCCTAATATATTCAATTTTCATACATGTAATGTTACTGACAATCATTTCCCAAAGCATACTACTGGAACGGTGAATTAAAAATGTTTTTCCTACCTTCCAGACCTCCATTGGTTTCAGTTCATTCTGCTATTAAAATCAACTTGTTGATACTGGAAACGTTCTTGGGATAGGTAATCCATCATCACCAACAAGATGTGATTAGCATCATAATTTCAGCATGTAAGCACAATAAAAAGTGCAGAATAAATGTATGTCTCCACCGGGGAATATAGTCCCAAAAGAAGACCTGTGTTTATTGAAAAATTTAAACAACCGTGACTTCTTAAGGCTGCTTAACTATTAGCAGGAGAAACATGGATTTTTCAAGGTGGGTAAATAATCAATTGAATATTTGATTTTGAAAGATTAAGAGATTTTGCAAAATATCAGGAAAGCTGAAATACGGTTTTATCCTTCAGGAAATGATTGTCAGTAACGTAACTTGTATGAAAAATGAATATATTAGGCTCAAACATGCAAAATGGGTGATATGGTCCTTTAAAAATCAGCCCAAGTTCACACACCCTTTTACCATGTTTCCCTTTGGGAGAGGAGCTGGTGGTTAATTTGGAGAATTTTATTTGATTTCTTTTTACTTCTTGTCAGAATAAAAGGAGAAAAAAAAAACCCAGCAGCCCCATCCTTTCTTCATCATTATCCAAAACACAATGCAGAGTCAGAAACTACCAGTTACATGGATATCCTCAGCCGACAAAGATTAAAAAAAAAAAAAAAAAAANACCCTTTCTCTGGAACCCACCCATGTTTTCTTTTGCAGAACGGGAGTTGGCCAGACAGCAGGGGTGGGTTTCATGTAACTGAAAGTAGGACTCAAAGTCACATTCTTTTCACTTCTTTTCAAATATCTCCATGCAGCACAGTCATATAGTTTACGACAGAGGAGATGAGTTTGCTGAATTCTAGTTGTCTAGAATCCTTCCAGTTTGTAATATATCTTAGTTTAGATGTGGATCCAGTGTATTTTATTGCCTTTGAATTTTTGTGAGATTGTGAGCTGGACAAATGGTGAAAGTAGAGCAGGACGTGTGTGTGAGCTGACATCTTGATGCTGATTTGCACACAGTGAATTCTCTTTGAACCGGGCGGTTTGGCTTTGTGCCAAAAGCTGTGAGAGAAAAGAAGTCTGTTATTAGAGTCTTTATGAATTAGTGCAGAAAATGTCATCCCGGCATGTTTTCCTCTCAGAGAAAAGCAGAAATCTTTCCTGAACATTAATGTTGTCGAATTTAAAACTGTTTCTATTACAGCCAGTATGTGCACCAGAATCCTCAAGTTCTAAGCGCTGCCATAATTATATTTCAAGAAAAAGGGAACCGTTTCTCCATTACTCTCCACAATTTCCTGAAGGAAAGTTCAAAGCCTTTGTCACTCTTCTTTTCATACAGTAACTCTGCTTTTCTTTCTGTGTAGAGAAAAGAAGTGGCCAAACCGGCGGCGTGAGTAGAAAAACAGGCCAGGGAGTCAAACACAGAGCCACGGATCTGATCTGTCAGAACCATTACAGAGTTATTGGGTCATGATTCTCCACAGGAAGACAAATGAAACGGAAGAGGAGTTGTGTTATGCAATATAAAATAATGGGTATAATGTTATTTTAATTTTTATGTAATGGTGGCTGCTGTTCTGTTCTCAGCTGGATTCAAATCTTTGATCGTCTTGAATCATGTGAGGGGTAATGAGCAAACATTTTATGAATGGATGAGGGGAGAATATAATAATAATACAGTTTAGATAAACAGTCTTATGCTCATATTTCCTCAGTTCATCCTTAAAGGGTCATACCAGCATTTTGCATGTATGAGCCTAATATATTCAATTTTCATACATGTAACATTACTGATAATCATTTTCCAAAGCATACTACTGGAACGGTGACTTAAAAATGTTTTTCCTACCTTCCAGACCTCCATTGGTTTCAGTTCATTCTGATATTAAAATCAACTTGTTGATACTTGAAACGTTCTTGGGATAGGTAATCCATCATCACCAACAAGACGTGTATTCAGGTTTTTTTGAAGTTACGTAATTTTAGCGGCAGAATGAGGTTCCTCCATAGGGTGTCTGGGCTCACTCTCAGGGACAGGGTGAGAAGCTCGGATCCGGGAGGGACTCGGAGTAGAGCCGCTGCTCCTCCACATCGAAAGGAGTCAGTTGAGGTGGTTTGGGCACCTAATAAGGATGCCCCCCTGGTCGACTCCCTAGGGAGGACTTCCAGGTACGTCCAACTGGGAGGAGGCCCTGGGGAAGACCCAGGACATGCTGGAGGGATTACATCTCCCAGCTGGCCTGGGAATGCCTCGGAGTCCCCCAGGAGGAGTTAGAGGGCCTGGCCAGGGACAGGGAAGTGTGGGCCGGTCTGCTTAGTCTGCTGCCACCGCAACCTGGACCCGGATAAGTGGAGGATAATGGATGGATGGATGGAGCGCAATAAAAAGCACAGAGTGAATGTATGTCTCCACCGGGGAATATACCATATATACTTGTGTATAAGCCGACCCCCTCATGTTGTTCCATCAATTTATTTAGTCAGTTACCTGTTTTTCTGAGTATTGTCATAGTATTCCTGTGATTTTCTGTAAATAATCCACGTACCGGTACCAGTAAACAGCTGATTACTGTAACTGACATTAGCTGACATGAAGTTTTCTGGACTCCTGTTCCTTGTCTGAATCACCAAACTGAGTCCGTGTAGTTTCCATTCTGTGTTGTATCGTATCTCAAGCTTCTTGCTAATAAAGCACAAAACATGTTGAAGAGATTACCAAACGACGATACCGTACCGGTATATGAAACAGCACTTTTATAAGGTCATCTCTGATTGGCCCATTCTTTTGTCTTTGACCAATCACAGCAGCGCTTACTGGCCAGAGCAAAATGTGCTGATAAGATGTTTAGTCAGGAAATATCTCATTCTAAGGTCTGAGTTAAACTATTTTCATGGGTAGTGGTAATGGGTAGTATTTCCACCCCTGGAAATTTCCTTCTCTGGGATCAAATTTGAATTTCTCGTGTATAAGCCGACCCCTGATTTGCTTTAGGAAATTTGGTAACAAAAACTCAGCTTATACTCGAGTATATACCATAGTCCTAAAAGAAGACCTGTGTTTAGCATGACTTCATAAGACTGCATAACTATTAGCAGGAGAAACATGGATTTTTAAGGTGGGTGTATCACTTGAATATTTGATTTTGAAAAGATTAAGAGATTTTCCAAAATATCAGGAAAGCTGAAATACGGTTTTATCCTTTGAGAAATGATTAACTTAACTTGTATGAAAATTGAATATATTAGGCTCAAACATGCAAAATGGCCAGTATGGTCCTTTAATANAACTTGTATGAAAATTGAATATATTAGGCTCAAACATGCAAAATGGCCAGTATGGTCCTTTAATATTCCCTTTAGCAGCATGGCCTGTTTTTTCAAGACAGGGCAGAAAGGTGTCGACGCCTTGAGGATTACAGTATTTATCCCCAGTTCACCTTTCACCTCATTATTACCATCCCTCCATCCTGCCACTTTCACTGGCTTTTCCAAACCGATAAAACGAACAGAATATAAAACTGGCTTTTATTTCACATATGACCACTTCTCTCCTTTTCCAAATCCGATAATATCCCAGCTTTTCTTTGCTAATTGCATCTGGACTCACATTTGGAGGTAAGAGCAAGTGAGAGAAAATTCTACAGCAGTAAGATAACTTTACTCCTGAATTCCCTCATTCCAAATTAAAGGCATGTGTGGAATTTCATGCCAGAGTTCTGACAGAGAGAGAGAGGAGAAGAAGTAGGGGAAAATGTCAGGAGGAAGAGGGGAGTCGTCTCCTGGTGAAGATAAGGAGAATAAAGGCGTGATGGAGTCTCGAGCCCAGCTGCACGCTCACAATTCACTTTAATCAAAAGAAAATAAACCCAGACACATGCGCATATTGGTGTCTGGCTCATGGTGGAGAATTGGAACCTGCTGTTTGAGGGTGGAGACTTCTGGCCTGTGCCTCTTTGCCACCACACACACACACACACACACACACACACACACTAAACATAGCAGAGGAAGGCACACCCATGTTCAGCTCAGACATTACATTTGCGAAAAAGAACCTAAATTTACCTCTCAGTTTCCAAATATGCAAATTTAGGCCAAATAGCTTCCCTGATTGGCTGTTCCATCAATTTTTATTCTGCATTAATTTATGTGGAAAGTCAAGTTTATTTGTGTAGCTTAATATCATATACAGTATAATGTCTCACAGGCCCACACATCCACGGTTCTTGACCTAGCCCAAGCGTTCTCAGAAAGACAAGGAAAAACTCCCTAAAACTGAAACTCCCTATATAAGGAAAAAAATGGAAGAAACCTCAGGAGAAGAACTTCAAAGAGAGATTCCCTCTCATCAGACGGTCAGGTGTGAAATAGGAGATGAAGGAAGCAGACAAATTACAAAGACAGAAAAAACGATGAAACATTGAAGGAGGATATAAAAAAAACAGCAAATAGGAAGAAAACCATGCAAATGCAAAACCATGTAAATATAAAGAACAAAATCAAATGGTAGAAAAAAGCGACAGAGAGAGAGAGAGAGAGAGAGAGAGAGAGAGAGAAGAAAATCATCTTATTATAATGACAGTCTCTCTTTCTGTCTGTAGCACCAACATCTCTAGAACCCGGCACTGTATGAAGTTGATATTCAGCAGGTTTATTGCTCAGGACCNCACCAACATCTCTAGAACCCGGCACTGTATGAAGTTGATATTCAGCAGGTTTATTGCTCAGGACCCATGGACATGCAGTGGCATGTGTGAAGTTGTTTGGATGAGCCGTTCTTGAATTGAGCTGTGCTGTTATAAAGTAGTCCTTGTGGCAGGATACGCTCCGGGCTTGGCAGCATATGCTCTGGTCCAGTGCCACAGTCTCAACCCGACTCAGCAGTCATCCTCAAAGTCCGAACTCTGGTCCAGATTCAGACCGAACCACAACCGTCTCCACACTCTGAGCAAATTATACTTTTCTATAATACAATACAATACATATTAAACTACATGTATTATCTGTATTATCTGTGAGACATCACTGCGATGCTTCTCCACAGCAGAGAAAGTGAAAGTGAATGTTTGACTGTTCCACTGTCTGTGTGAGAATGTCTACTCTGCTTTGGTTTTATCCAATCACATTCAGCATCCAGTCATCTCCATGACAACGATGGGTTGTTGTCTCATTGAGAGTGACAGCGCAGATTGACAGTTGATAGCGCAGGTAGTTTCATCATACTCCCACACCCCCATACCTGGATGCCAATCTGACCTAGCAAACAGATCTTTGTCTTATTGAAAATTTTCTTCAGCTGGCTTCATCAGACAGTGACCTTCAAAGTGCACTGGGCAGGTTTGAGGCCGAGTGTGAAGTGACTGGGATGAGAATCAGCACCTCCAAGTCTGAGACCATGGTGCTCTGTCAGAAAAAGGTGGACTGTTTCCTCCAGGTTAGAGGAGAGTCACTACCCCGGATGGAGGAGTTTAAGTATCTTGGGGTCTTGTTCACGAGTGAGGGTAGGATGGAGATTGTGTGAGATTGACAGATGGGTTGGTACGGCNTGGGGTCTTGTTCACGAGTGAGGGTAGGATGGAGATTGTGTGAGATTGACAGATGGGTTGGTACGGCTTCTGAGGTCCTACGGACGCTGTACCAGACCGTCGTGGTGAAGAGGGAGCTGAGCCAGAAGGCAAGGCTCTCAATGTACCAATCAATCTACGTTCCTATCCTCACCTATGGTCANAGCTGAGCCAGAAGGCAAGGCTCTCAATGTACCAATCAATCTACGTTCCTATCCTCACCTATGGTCATGAGCCCTGGGTAGTGACCAAAAGGACAAGATCGTGGATACAAGCGGCAGAAATGAGGTTCCTCCACAGGGTGTCTGGGCTCACTCTCAGGGAACAGCTCAGGGAGAAGCTCGGACATCCGGGAGGGACTTGGAGTAGAGCCACTACTCCTCCGCATCGAAAGGAGTCAGTTGAGGTGGTTCGGGCACCTAATAAGGATGCCCCCTGGTCGACTCNCATCGAAAGGAGTCAGTTGAGGTGGTTCGGGCACCTAATAAGGATGCCCCCTGGTCGACTCCCTAGGAAGGTCTTCCAGGCACGTCCAACTGGAAAGAGGCCCCAGGAAAGACCCAGGACACACTGGAGGGATTACATCTCCCAGGGACAGGGAAGTGTGGGCCGGGCTGCTTAGTCTGCTGCCACTACAACCTGGACCCGGATAAGCGGAGGATAATGGATGGATGGATGGAAATTTTTCAAATTTTTTTGTATTAATTTGTATTTGAGTACCCCTGCCCTACAGCAAACAAAGCAAGCTCAGGAAGATGTGCAGAACAACATTATGGCAGGTTGCAGTGCACACCATGAAGTCCGGCCCGATCCAAACAGGCACGTTTTCAATGGGCACTGCACTCATGTAAACATAAAAAACAGAATGAAATGGCACAGAAATAAAACATAAAAGCAATTGATAGTACAAGTAGTTAATTAACATTTGTAAAGGGATGTTGATATAGGAGATCTACATTTAAGCATACACATGGTGGTCTGTGGAGAGGAAAGTTAAATACGATGGGAGTAATAATTTGTTTTGTGCCCAGAGATAAACTGCTTCAGAGCACTTCAGCCTCCAGAGTTGAACCACTTTCTTCAGACTGAAGTCACAGCCGCGCAAACTTTCGCTGATCCCGAAACGTCAGCTTTTGGGACTTTTGCCGAGCCGCAGCAGAGCTCATGTTACAGAATATTTGAGGTTAGATTTTTTTGTGGAGAATGGGCTCCATCCAGGAAAAAGCATCAATATCGCGCTGCTTTCGGTCTTCTCGTGGATTGGCCTCTTCCTCCCCTCTCTGCATATCCCAGATCCAGCATCATGTTACAAAAATGAATATTGTTAGAGGAAGAGTCTGTCTCTCCACATCTGGGTCCTCTCACTTCTCCTCAAATCTGTGTTTCTTCTTTTTTCCTTCCCTTTATTATTTTTTCCATCTTCCGTCCCTGCGTTGCCTCTTAATGAACTCCACCCTGACACACCAGCATCAGCCTCCAGCCTTCCAGACAATGACACTCTTTTTGAGGGCTCCTTTAGACAGTAAAAGGATGCTTCCTAATCCAAACGCCTACACAGCCAAGAGGTATTAAACAAACCACTTAAAGGACCATAGCACTGGTTTCATGTGTTTGAGCCCAATATCTTTAACCTTCTTGAGTCTCAAATATTTTTCTAGAAAATTTATTCTTGAAAAAAAAAAAAACATNTCTTTAACCTTCTTGAGTCTCAAATATTTTTCTAGAAAATTTATTCTTGAAAAAAAAAAAAACATTCTGAAAGAATTGAGCAAAAAAGTATAAAATGAATTATAAAAAAATTGCCAATTTTCTACTTGATTCTTGAATATTCTGGAAAATGAAGGAAAGTCTCCAAAAATCAGCAAACAATATGTCAATGTGCCTTTAAACTCCACAGGGTTAACTTAGGGTTAGCGCATTACGTTACTGACAACCATTTCCCAAAACATACTACTGGAGAGGTAAATATTATAATTGTTTTACCTACCTTCCAGACCAGAATTAGTTTTCAGTTCATTCCAGCATAAATAAAATATAAAAATCAGCTTGTAGGGACTTGAAACATCCTTGAGATAAATAATCCATCACAGCAAACCAAACGTCTATTCCATTTTTTTTTTCTGTCAAAGTAGCTTTATTTAACCGTGACCCTCAACAGGACAAACAGGTTTAGAAAATGGATGGATGGAACTTTATTTAACTGCTGCAGCGTGGAAGAAAATGTACATCTTCACCAGGAAATATAATCCCAAGAGAAGAGGCTTCTACAGAATGTGCCTTCTGCAGTTGGACTTGCATGTTTGCAGGCAAGACAATAAATTTGAAGCTGAGTATAACACCTCAACATTTGATTTTGAAGGATTTGGGGATTAGGACTGGTGGTGTCAAAACCACCAGTTTGGTCCTTTAATAGGTGATATGCAGTCCCTCCTTTAGCTCTAAATGAGCTCTAAATCTCATTCCCCATGGCACCAAAGGTGATATAGTAGTGCTATGAGACATACATTTTCCCTTTTTTTTTTTTTAAGATAAAAATGTGTTTCTAATCATATGTTGCATGGCTGACAGCACATCTGGACGGGAAAGAGCGTATGTCACAATGTCAGGGTGTGACAACTCTGGACTGGATCCACGTTCCACGGACACAATGCTGATCTATGTCTGCCTGCCAGCAAAGCCGCTCGATGCAGAGCGGAACACAGAGCTGCCTTTGTGGCTTCCGCCCTCGCAAACGTATCGTCCTGAAATGAGCCCAGAAAGAGACAGGGCGCCACGACCCGAAACCCACGCCACATCTCCACCTTCACACATGGACCAGATCCACGCATCCATGCAATAAACATAACGCCAAACCTGCAATCCATGCGTCATCAATTTGTTTGCCTTGATCATCTCCATGTCCTACCAGCAGCCTAATTCTTTCATTTTTTTATTAGTTTATTTGTCAGGGACAATGCTTCTTAATCAACAGCAAAATAGAAAACTGTAAATGAGCCCAAAAGGCTAATTTACATCTGTCCTTGGCCAGATGTTAAAAAAGGCACCCTAAAATCCATTAAAATGACATTAATATAACAACTGTAAAATACCCATCATCAACTCAGTACTACAGTAAGAAAGAGCCAGAAACAAAGACAACAATACAACAAAAGACACACGTAATAGATCACCAGTGCATCACCAGCAGAACATAGATGAAAGCAAATAAAACAAAATCAATCTGCCACAAGAAACCAAACATCAAAGGTCAATAAACCCGACAAAGGTCAGGTTTAATCCTGAGTTTAAAGGACCATACCATCCATTTTTTTATGTTTGAGCCTAATATATTCAATTTTCATACATGTTACGTTACTGACAATCATTTCCCAAAGGATAAAACCGTATTTCAGCTTTCCTGATATTTTGCAAAATCTCTTAATCTTTCAAAATCAAATATTCAAGTGATACACCCACCTTAAAAATCCATGTTTCTCCTGCTAATAGTTACACAGCCTTATGAAGTCACGGTCCTTTAAATTTTTCCATAAATGCAGGTCTTCTTTTGGGACTATATTCCCCGGTGGAGGCATACATTCACTTCACGCTTTTTTATTGCACTTAAACGCTAAAATTTCACAACTTCGGAAAAAAAAAAACCTGAATACACATCTTGTTGGTGATGATGGATTACCTATCCCAAGAATGTTTCAAGTATCAATAAGTTGATTTTAATAGCATAGCAGAATGAACTGAAACCAATGGAGGTCTGGAAGGTAGGAAAAACATTTTTAATTCACCGTTCCAGTAGTATGCTTTGGGAAATGATTGTCAGTAATGTTACGTGTATGAAAATTGAATATATTAGTCTCAAACATGCAAAATGGGTGGTATGGTCCTTTAAACCTGACATCAGCAAAGCCACGAGGCTTGTTTTTACTCTGACTCCTTTTCCATTGTTTTCTTACGCATAGAAATCCAATTTGTACTTACTGGAACAGAATCAAAATAAGAAGAAGGAAAAAAGTCTTTCAAATCTAAGGAATTCACAAGCATATCAAACGTGCCATCTGATATTAATTGTGCACAGAGGAATAGGTGGAGGGAAACATTTTCCATAGAAGTGAAACCGATGGAGGGTGCAGCCTCGGCTGCGTTCCAGGAGCAATACTACTAAAGGAATAAATTATCTTTTACAGTGAAATAGTGGAAATAAGGAATGAAATACTGCAGTTTTTGGGGGGTAAAAATGGCTGATGGATGAGTTCTGAGTTTCTGATGATAAAAACACACCCCTGATTTGTGTCTTTATGATTTCCAGGAATAAATAAATGTATGAATAGATAACAGTTAAGGGAACCCAAACAAATCATAGAAAAGAGTGAGTCTTCATCTGCTGGGACCTGACAGATTAAAGGGGTATACCACTCATTTTACTAAATCCTATTTATTATATTTGTGACAGAAATCAGTTCACTCGATGTTTGTGATTCAGTTTCTTAAGACTGATTGATATGTAAAATTAGAACATCATGTTTGTAAGATGCTAAAATTAGCTGACATGCTAAAACATATATATATTTCAGGAATAACAGCTATGAAGTTTGATGCCAAACAAAATCTGCAGTGCGACACTCATTGGCTACCTAAATATGACAGCTTAAACATTTCAATAAGCTAAATTTTAAGCCAAATTGAAAATTTGGCTTAAAGCTACATGTGATCATTGACTCTGGGCTTGCTGAACTCTTTTTATGATATCCACTACAGTATGCTGGTTTTAGAACTGGGTTGTGTGTCTTTGCTGTGTGTGTTTTTTTTTTTTTTTTTTNTTTTTTTTTTTTTTTTTTTACATGTGACCTGCCGAGGAACTGGAGATGAACATTAGCTCTAAGCTAACTCTTGTACAACACATCAAATGGCAACATTTCTGTTTAACGTCGTAAATGGTCCCTTTTAAATACATAAAAAAAATAAAACAAATAATCAGAGCATGCAGTTACTATTTTTCAACAAAGATGTAACCTGGGCTACACTGAGTGGGTGTGGCTGCTCTGCAGTCAAAAAAAAAAAAAAAAAANAAAAAAAAAAAAAAAAACTGTAGACACTTCTCAATGCTTCAGCTGCCAACAACTCTGCAGCATGATCTAATTCAGCACCCATGTGTTCTGCACTGAAATAACACTCTAGATAGGCAAAGTATGTCTCATCCATTCCCATTCTGTGTAAACAAATAGTGTACGTTATCCACTTTAGTTTTAAATTGTTTCTCTCATGTTAGACAGAGAGAAGAAAGGGAGAAATGAGCTGCTGCTGTTTGACTGAGATCATCAAACTATGTCAGATCCAGACGCTTTCAAATACTGTTAACTGGTACTAAACACTTCAGTTGTTCAGCAGGAACTGTGCAGCCAGACGTAAAACAGAATGGGAGTATGCACGAGGGAATGAGGTGGAGGTTTAAAGGACCATACTGGTGATTTAGCAAATTTGAGCATAATAAATATTACCCAGCATGCGTGTTACGTTACTGACAACCAATTTCTTAAAACATAAAATCATATTGTAGTTTTCCTGTTATTTTTGCAAATCCCCTAATCTCTTAAAATCAACTATGTTCCCTGGCAGAGACATGCATTTTCTTCCACGTAACTCCATGTTGGACTGGTTAAACAAAGTTACTATGACAAAAAGTTTAATAAATGTCGTGCTTGCGTTGATGGATTATTTATCTCAAGCATGTTTCAAGTCTTTACAGTTGATTTTTTATAGTGTATTGGAATGAACTGAAACCAACCTGGACAATAGAAAAAACTATTACAGTATTTACTGCTCCAGTATGTTTTTGGAAAATGGTTATCAGTAAGGGAACATGTATGCAGATAGTATATATTGGGCTCAAACATGCAAAACTACCGGTATGGTCCTTTAACTCAGCACCAGCTGCTGATAAGGGGGAAATGAGGGAGTGAGGTGGAGGCTGAATATCCCATGGGAAACATAGTCGTGGTCTCACAGAAAGCAGCATAATGGCCTCTCCATGTTGCAGGAACAATTCGTGGAACTGCAGGAGGAAGTTCTTTACTTTGTTCCACGCTGGTCATTGTGTAATAACTGGTGAAAGTGCTCATATCAGTCAGGCTTTCCATCAAACCTAAAACACCCTGATGTGTTTTCCTGGATCAAATGAGGTCATTGCTTTAGGCCTGTGTTTCTTCAAATACGAGACTTCCAAACCATATCTTTTAGATCCGTGATTCTTAAATATAGGTTGGAATCCCACAATAGGGACTGCAGATGAAAATGAGCCTTCTTGGCTAAATCCAATACATTTTCACCATGGTCATGCATGACGTTGATTAATTTATATGGTTCCTGCAAAAATAAATAAATCATGAGGTCGCCAAAATTTTGTGTGTGGTCGCCAAAAAGCTTTTATGTACATGTTAAAAAATTTAACTTAAAAAAATCAGTCTGTGTATTTATTTATTCAGAGTATTAGAAGCAGGAGGCTTGAAGAGCTCTCTGGCGCTCTCTGGTGGCCGGAGGGAAACAGTACAGCAGGATCGGAGGCAGAGACAGGTGATGCGCAACAGTCCTGGAGGTCGCCACCCAGTCTACAAGTTTGAGAACCACTGTCTAGGAGCCATTTAAAGTCAGCAGCATGCGTTTTCAGGTGCTTTTTGGGATTTTTTTTCAAATCCCTACAATGTTTTCTGAACCTTCAAGCACCTTTTACGTTCTGTCAGGTATGAAACAAGTAAACCACTGAAGCTCTGGTCTGATGCTGCGTTCCAGACAACTCGGAAATCGAAAATTTCTGACCTCCTATTTAAAAAATGAAAAGTAAAGAATAAAGAAAGTAAGAAACAAATGCATTGGCACTTAAATCGGGGCTCCAACTTAGAAATTCGGATCAAATATCTACCCCAGCCTCACGAGGCTGACGTCATTCAACGTGGCGGCACCTGTGGAGGCGAACTTTGTGAATGTAAATAATTAGCTAACAGCCCAATAAAGTGTTTTTTTTTTCCTTGCATGACATTGAAATTAAAAAAAGTCAAATTATATGGCCTAGTTAACTATATATAGTGTATAATAACTGTTTTCCATTGATACGCAAGTGTGAATAATTTCAGAAAATTAACTTTTCTGCACAAATGTTTAATACTGTGATTATATCATTGCAAAAATCCAACCAAACAGCCCTGTAATCTTTAACTGTTAGTAGTAGTTAGTGTTCATTACTAACTTTATTTTATAGTTTACTGGCATGCAGCCATGTTCTTTGTTTATAATGAGCATTGTGGGGACTGGAAGGCTTGGAGGTTGGAAGTCGGAATTTTCAACTGGGAAATTTCGACTTCCCACTTTGACTGGAACGCAGCAAAAGACTGCCTGCCAGTTTTCCTCACATATCTGAGCCGATGGTGTATGGCCTGCCAGCACCTAAGAGGAGGGTCACTGCTGGGCCGGTTATCCAAACACAACCTTGGTCCCTTTGTAGACTTTCCATACGACCGAATGAAAAATGAAACCCTGACATTATTATCAAAGTGAAAACCATCAAATTAAACCAACAACCTGAACCTCCAATACACACATCAGCAGACGGATTGATGCCTGAGTCCTTGCTCTCTTGATTGAACCCCGTAACAACCAGCAGTCACATGTCACCAAACTCCATCGAGTGATTTACCCATCCAATGGTGGGCACGCACGCACACACACACACACACACACACTTTTTGGATAACAGGTTATATAGGTATAGTATATATGCCTTTGTAATTGTCTCTCCTGAGGTTTCTTCCATTTTTTTCTTATATTTTTTAGGGAGGTTTTCCTTACAGAGCTTTGGCTGGGTCGTAAACCGTTAACGTGAGCCTGTAACAGCCTTTGAGACATTGTATGTGACGTTGGACTTTACCAATAAACTTGATTTGACTTATAGCTTAACCAAAAAAAATAAATGAAAAAAAATACAACTTCAAATATTAAAGGATCATTAAAGAACCATTTTGCATGTTTGAACCTAATATATTCAGTTTTCATGGGATAGTTAATCCATCATCGCCAACAAGGCATGATTCAGCTTTTTTAGAAGTTACATAACATTTAAACGCAATAAAAAGCATGGAGTGAATGTATGCCTCCACCGGGGAATATAGTCCCAAAAGAAGACCTGCGTTTATCGAAACATTTAAAGGACCATGACTTCATAAGGCTGTGTAACTATTAGCAGGAGAGACATGGATTTTTAAGGTGGGTGTATCACTTGAATATTTGATTTTGAAAGATTAAGA
>VXCM01006670.1:0-19946 GCA_014773175.1 Lucifuga dentata | reverse complement strand
TTTCAAGTATCAACAAGTTGATTTTAATAGCAGAATGAACTGAAACCAATGGAGGTCTGGAAGGTAGGAAAAACATTTTTAATTCACCATTCCAGTAGTATGCTTTGGGAAATGATTTTCTGTAACATGTATGAAAATTTAATATATTAGGCTCAAACATGCAAAACGGTGGTATGGTCCTTTAAATTAAATTACTTTGACAAAATAATTAGTAAGTCATGACTGCTTATCTCAAGCACATTTCAAGTCTCCACATATTGGTTTTTAGAGCGTACTGGAATGAGCTGAACCAATTACAGTTTGGAAGGTAGGAAAAACAACTCAAATACAGCTCCAGTAATCTATTTTGGAAAATAATTGAGATTAATGTAATATGTGTGCAGGCTGTATCCAAACATGCTCAAACATGTTTGGATAGAAATATGAATTCAAACATGCAAAATCACTGGAATGGTCCTTTAAAAACGGGGTTTTTTTTGTTTTGTTTTTTTTTCTGCATGTGTGTGTATGCAGAATGAGTACTTGTTTTTGGCAGTGAGGTCGCACTGAAAACCAGAGGGCTGGTGGGTGAAGCGGACCAGGGGACACCGAGCATTCAGGATCTTGTGCATGCCGACGCAGCCGGGCCCAAACTGATCCACGCACTCCCCGATGACGGACAGGATGCGCTGCGTGGCGGCCCTCTCCGAGCTGGTGTGTTTCATCTGGTACTCCAGGGACAAGCCAGATTTTGGCTGCACACAGAGATGATGTTTATTATTTGACGTTCCCCACCACAGAGAGGTCAGAGGTCGAGGTCAGTAACCATAGTTTATGACACTTAGGCTTAGTTGAGAGATTCATGAAACACAGTGCCAGTCTTATCATGTCGATAAGAGTAAATATCATCACGCAACGACGTTCCCTCATCCCAGCATCTTTTAGTGTTTGCTTTGAAAGAGGCATTGCTATTGTACTTCCTTATTTACATATGGAAAAAGTGATTCATAAAACACACTGTCACACAAAAATTCAGATTTTCAGTCCAGTGGAAATCTGGGAGTGTTACAACCCTGGGTCATATTGTGTTGTTTATACTGTATTGCTGTTTATTGCAAACTCTCCCTTTCCAGAGCATATGTTGTGCGCTGTGTGTGTGCATGCGTGTGTGAGCACACGCGTGGCAGGCAGTGAAGCAGGTGTCGTCTGCTGATTGGCTCCAGAGACGGTTACTGAGAGCTGTCATTGGTCTGCACGCCTCACGACTCGGTCCTGCTCTCAGCGCTCCATGCAGCTTTGTTCTCTGCTCTGTTACCGTTGTGTTAGATTGATTGATTGATCGATTGTTCCTGTTGTGAGTACTGATTCTGTGTTTCTGAGTCAGATTTGGCTGTGTGTATGGGTTCGGAATCGGCCCAATTGTAACTTTCGATTGTGCTTCCTTTTGTTTAAGCAGGAGTGAGAAACTATTTCACCAGTTTCTTACAGGATAGTTTAGTTAGGTTTGTTTCATGTTTGCTTTTCTTTTTGTTTAGAGGTTATCCTAGAATGTCTAGTGATTATTAGTTTGTGTTTTTTGCCATCACTCCCCCTTAATCCTGTGTCAGGAAAAATTACTAATCATTACTTCAAAATCACCACTCTGTGAGTTGCTGGCCACCCTTGGGAGCAGGGACGAGATAAAGGTTTATGTTACTGCTCTGGTTCCCCTAGCCCAGAACATAACAGGAGGCATTTTAAACTGCATTTGCCTCAAATGCGTTTGGGATCAATAAATTTGATATTTAAGCCCACTCAGCTGATTGGTGTATTTAGTGGCGATTTTTCATCTTATCTTGCACATTCTCGTGGCAGTGATCCTCTTCCTCAAGCCTCATCTGCTGCACTGTGTCTCTCTCATACGCAGCACACAAACGCTACACACCTCCCATGCACAGTTTATATTAGCGTCCATCTCTTAAAATGTGGAACTTAAACTAATTTATTTAGCTTGTCCGTTTTGATTTTACACCAGAGGAAGCAGAATGAAGTGTGTGGCTTTGAAATATGAAGCAGCTCATTAACACGCCAATCATCCAGATGTCATGCCACCAGACAGAAAGAGGTCTTAATTTTTGTGTGACATGCGTGTTATGAGTTTCACTGACATGTAAATAAGGAAATACTGTAGTAACGCCTCTTTCTATGCAAATGCTAAAAGATTCCGGTAACAAGCCGTTTATGAATGAGGAAACACGATTATGTAACAATATTTGCCATCATCAACACGTTAAGTCTGGCGCTGTGTTTTATGAATCCCGCCCCATATGTCTAAAGTACTGATCAGGATCTGCATTGATTTCAAATGCAGTACATACCAATCAATTCAAAAAATAAAGAAATAATGCAATTCTGTTTCTGCGTTTAAAGTAGCAGATTGTAATGCATCAGTGCTAATACTTTTATTTTTAACCATCAAAAAATTAACCTAGCATAGTATAAAAACACTCAGCAGACTTCCACTGAATCCCCAGTAATTACCATTTTTAAAGTCCTTCCACTGATGTCATCCAGGTCCAGAAACATGTCCAGATCACAGCCCAGCTTTCCAAAGCCGTTCACAGATGAACCAAATGGCCTGATGGTGCATTCTGGGAAATAAGCAGCAGTAATGTCCTTGAGCAGAGAGCAGACCAAGAAACGCAAACTGGTGTTCTCGTCGGTTAACTGGTAGGCTTCCATCAGGGAGATTACCTGCTGGTCTATCTGGAGAGACACATGATGACAAGACAAAATGAGGCAGCAGGAAATCCAGTAGACTATAAGGGGTCTATATCAAGGTAATTACAAACATACATGTGTTAATGATAAAGTGAAAGCCTATTTAAAGGTTGGCAATTCTTACAAGAATACTTTGCAAAACAATTATAAGTTAATAATTGTGAGATAATTTACAATGTAGTTCAATTATTCTACCTCTGCACCAACACACGCTTACAGTAATCAGCTGCTGTGATGAGTTCTGGTGTTTAAATGGCATTGATGATGCAAACTGCAGCTAATCTTCAACCACTTACAGTTTCCTCTTTGGAGAGTCTCTGTATGAGCTCGTTGATGGGAATGGCTGTCTGAGGCTGGCACTGCTGACCTATCAAATTTCGTGAGTCAGTTGAAGTCAGACTCCTGAGTGACAGCAGTCTTGATTTGAAAGGCACCAGGGATTCATGGTTGATGTTGGGGATGCTGGCCTCTTCAAGTAAGGAGGAAACGCTTTCCTGGCTGGCAAACTCCACCACTGCATACATGCCCTGGAGAACCCATCAGGAGACAACGTTATACACTGAGTCATGCAAACAGGCAGCTACACACGGTTTAATCGTAACCATTTTACTTACATAACTTTCATAGAAGAAATATTTCTTGATTTCCCCGTGTCTTGATAAGTGCTTGAGGAACTTTCTGTCGCTGGTTCTGGGCTGGCAGCTGATGAGAACAGATCTCTCTGCTGCTTCTTGTCTCTCCAGCTGGACAACATGTAATGACTTGGGTGCATTCTTTTCTTCTGTCAACAAAACATCAAAATACTCAGCATATATATGAATCACAAGAATACATTTATTAGATGCCCATTAATTTTTTTTTTTTTTGGAAGCTGTTCTTCTGCAGCCAGTCGCTGAGTGCAACCCCATTTACACACGGAAAATAGCATTGATGATAAACGCTACAAATGACACATAAATATCTAATAAGTCATTATAGAATCGTTAAAAAATAATACTCTTCATTTCGGCATACAAATTATATTAATTCCAATAAGACTTCTTATTTACAGGCAAATAATGTTTTATGTAGCACAGAAGTGCTGTTTGGTTGGCGGATGATGTAAATATTACCCTGAAGTACTTTTTTTTTTTTTTAACAGATATATTGTAGGCTGGACTAAAGTGAAATGAGTTTAGAATGGTAACACTATTTCTGAGGTAGCCTGTTGGCTAACTCGGTTTGTTTCCAACAGTTTGTCCCTGACAGCCTGAAACATACTAACCGCTTTCGTTTCTCCTGGGTAATTGAACTTGCGCAGCAACGTTTGTTCCAACATTTCTTTGAAAGCATTTATCAATCTTCTGGAAGCACTTTAACAGGCTGCCGCTTCCCCTCATACGTAACCTACACATCCCAAACACGATCTCAAAGGAGGACGCCATTGCTGTTCCGAAGGAAGCAAAACAGCGCATGCGTACACATCTGTCTACGGCAACTGAGAGGTGCCAGAAAGTCCCAGTAGCAGCGTGATGACAAAGAGCGATGTACATTGATGTTGTTATTATCATCCTAAAAGAACCATATTCATTTTATTCAGTAACTTTGAGCACGATTTTCTATTGGTTTGGTCCATTAAATTCATCTTTTCTGGTTTTTATGCCTCCAGATAATAACACAAAATACACAAAAGAAACAAAACATAACAAAATATTGATCATAAAAAATTAAATTTAAAAACAAAAAAATACACTTAGTTTACTATTTGTTTTTGTTTTTTTACATTGTAAAGGCTCGTTATATAATGATTCCATCATTACAATCGATATAGTAAAACTATAATAAAATAACTTATATTGCCTGCTCTGACACCATAGATCAGAATGATTCTGCTGTCCAGAGACTACTTGTCCTGGGTGTTATAAATGAAAATGACATCGCCATATAAACAGACTTTTGTGCAGAAGGAGCAGGGACACGCGTGGATATGCTTGTGAGACTGTGGTGAAACTAAAAAGGGGGACAGACGAGGCTGGGTGACTGAAAACTGATTTGAAGAATGACATAAATGGAGTAGACAGTTTTATGTGATACATTTAAAGATATCTGGCTTTTTTTTTTTTTTTTTNTTTTTTTTTTTTTTTTTTTAGAATAATCGGTTCAAAATATTCCGCACTTCTGGTCTCCAGATAGCTTCATAATAAAACAAAAACCAACACTCCGCAACAAACACTGACGCTGTTACATTACTACTTTTATTACCACTAATACCCATGAGTAATGCATTGTTTCAGATGCCTTTAAATGTTTTTGAATTCCGCAAAATCTCAAAAAGTCTATCTGTCAAATTAAATCACTCATGTCAATTACAACCGGCACGGTTTAAACGTCACCGTTCACGTGTTTGTCAGAGTGACGCACCGCTTCACAACAGCCTTGATACAGGTTTAGAAGTCTCGGGTTAGGGTTCCACCAAAATTATTTGCTTCCGGAAGTTATCTTCTCTTGAATCACTGGGAAAGAGGAATCCCCAAAATACTCTGATATAAAACGATTTCTTTTTTTTTTCTGTGCTCTGTACTTGCTGTCAAACTGCATTGCCTTTTTTTTGTTTTGACAAACTTTATTGAACAAAGAACATTAACATAAAAACACTACTAGTTTTTTTTTTTTTTTTTTTTTAATCGTTCTTCCGGGAAATAGCTCCATCTGCACCAATTACCAAACCTTTTCGATTCTTTCGTGGATTCTCTGTTCTATCCTTGGTTTTCTCTTTTGAATTGCCTTCTGTACATTAGGCTTTAACGGTTTCAGTTTATTATTACAAAGTGTTACGTTTACCAAAACGCAATAAAAGCAGGTTTCTACCGGACAACGCCTAGTGCTTCTGAAGAAAGTAGTCAACATTTTGCGTCATGGCCACAGGAATCTGTTTTTCATCTGAGGAAACCACAGAAAGGGAAAACGAAACCTACACAGAGTAAAGCATCAATCCACGCCACCCACGCGTGGATTCACTCGCCTGAACGCTGCATCCGCGCAGTAACTCGCGATGTGTTGGACGGTGGAGACATGAACAGATTTCAGCCCCGCTAAACATCTAGTAAGTATTGTTTATTTCATTATTTTATCTGATGCACCTGTTTAAATCTACAGCAGCTGCATTACGTGTTGCGTTATTTATTTATTTTATTTTATTATTATTTTTTTTTTGAGTATCCGGAAGGCTTATTGTCTTTTCTAAAAGCATCAAAACTTTTACAGTGGACGATGAAAGCCAGTAAAAGCGATGAAATGGTAGAAAACGAACATTTCATAATGTGCGGAAACTAATGACAGCTACTTCATGTTCTTTATTCAGCTCCAAAGAAGCATGTCGGTGGTTTTGCACGTTTTGAACCATTAAATACACACGTTACGATGCTGTCAACCATTTTCAAAAACGTAAAACCATATTTTACTTTTTCTGTTATTTTGCCAAATCCCATAATGTTTCAAAATCAAATGTTCAGGTGGTTAAAATTCTAACGGTTACGTGGAAGGGACAGTCATGCTTGTTAGTTTCTCGTAAAAACCAACTTCCTGGGACTATATTCTCTGGCGGGGAAATACATTTTGTTCCCTGCAGCTCCTCCTGGTTGGGCAGGTTAAATTAAAGGGCCATATCGGCAGTTTTGCTTGTTAGAGTCCAGTGAATATTACCCCCATACAGGTTATTTTACTGACAATTTCCAACTCATAAAACCATATCTCTGTTTTCTTGTTATTTTGCCATATCCCTTAATTATTCAAAATTACATGCTCAGGTGACACTCACCCTAAAATTTAAACTAGGGAAATTTAGCAGTTTCTACTGCTGACATGTCTGACTGTAAAAAGCATTAGTCGTTCTGAATTTCTCAGTAAAAGCCATCTTTTCCTGGGACTATATTCTCTGGTGGAGACATACATTTTCTTCCATGAACCGAGTTGGACCAGTTACTTTGACAAAAATAAATGAAGTTTGTTTTGCTGGGATGGATTACGTATCTCTCAGCCACGTTTAACGTCTCTAAAAGTTTATTTTTATATCGTGCTGGAATGAACTGAAGCCAATAGCAGTCTGGAAGGTAGGAAAAATACATCTAAAATGCATCACTCCAGTAGTATGTTTTGGAAAATGGTTTGGTTGGCAGTCATGTAACAAAATCACTGGTTTGCTCCTTTAACATAGTGATACTGCATACAGTATTTGGTGTAATAAGGTGGATGCCTGCTTCTGTCAACAGTGAGGGTTTTTTAGTTGTTGCTGCTGTTAAAGTTTTTCAGGGGGCTTCCCAGATTACCTAAAAGTCCCTTCAGCTGTCTGAAAAACAACTCTGTAAGCCCCTCCTTAGTCTATAAATATTCTGATGAAATTGTGTAAATGTTTAACAGAGTTCACTCATCAGATATGTTTTTCTGAAGGAAAAAAAAAAATTCCCTGTGCTTCTTTGTAGAGCTAGCAAGCCGGATCAAAAGTCAAGATGGAGTACAAATATAACAACGGAATTGAACTCCTTTTGGCTCACATGAACATAGAGGACATCATCAACGCTGCAGAAACTCTCTATCATATCGAGGAGGAGGAGGAGGAAGTTTTGTTGTTTGAAGAAGCGCCTCTCTTCCATGAGGAGATGGATGAGAATGAGGAGGCTGGGGACTCTATGGGACTGGGTGCTCAGCAGAGGGTGGGTGCTGGTGGGGTTGGTGTAAAGTACGGAACCGTGTCAGACCTCCTGTCCTTTGGAAACCTCATCTCCAACATGCAGCCAGCAGCCCTGCAGCACCTGCCTGAGGAGCTGGGTGTCCTGCTCAATAAGGTGAGGAGCTGTTGCATTTTTTTTCTGATTGCGTGACTGTTGACAGACACCATGGTTTCCTGTATCATCTCCCCTGACAACCCGACTCTGCTGTAGTGTGGAGCTTTATAAACTTGTCTCAGATAATCAGTCTCTTTCCTCCCTGCCAGGTTATTGCCTGATGGAACCACGTTTTTATATCGGGGGGGAGTCCCAAAGCGCTTATTTATTTATTCCTCTTCACGTGAGTCAGGAACCAATCTGCTCCGCCATCTTTAAAGATGTTTCAAAGCTCTTATTTCTGCTCTGAGGATAGAGTAATGAGAGAAGTTAAAGTTTACAGTGAACAATCGTAAAGATAATATTTCATCATTTTATCATCATTTGGGAACTAAAAGAGACATTCAGCTCCGAGTGCGCTAACGGCGATCAGCTGTGTGACATCATCAGTAAGTGACGCCGCTTCAGATGATGCTCGAGGAACGAGGATGTTTAATTTCTCTTAAACCATCATCCCTCAGTTGCTCTGTCCTCGCACTTTTTCCTGGAACTTTTCCTTGCGTTTTCAGGGAAAAGACACAAGCGAGGGAAAGATAGAAACAAATAAGGGCTCTTGAACCCAGCCCTTTGTCTACAGGCTATATGGTTTCCTGGTGTGTTCCTGGCAGGAACCTGTTGGGGGGGGCAGGTCATCTGGGAGAATGCTGTTCACCTGCCCGGATTTACTGATGAGCTTTATAAACACTCTCTCTCTCTCTCCCTCTCTCTCTCTCTCTCTCTCTCTCTCTCTCTCTCTCTCTCTCTCTCTCAGTTATTGTTGTTTCTCTTTGATAACCTGTTTACTGTAGTTAATCTAGTGTCTCTAGTTCTGTAATTTAGTTGCATTAAATAATATTTTATAACTCATGAGTGGCTTCCCTCTTAGCTCAGAACCTTGAGCCAGTTTGTTACACACCCTTAACAAGTGCATGAACATGACTAAATGTTGGTTTGCATTCATATTTATTTATATTTATGTATATACAATATATAATTATATACACTCTATCTACATTTTTACTAGGTATGCCAAGATCAGTGTATTCTTTCTAACCTGAGTGGGTTTTTTTTGGGTTTTTTTTGCAGAAGGACATGGCTGTGAAAAATGGTCGCTACCAGATCAACATGGATGTGCTCCTGTTTCCATGGAAATTGACCTATAAGCGTCTGGGCTCTAACCTTGTGCCAACGGGCTCCTTTGGGAAAGTTCACTTGGCTCAAGACACCAAAACCAGGAAGAGAATGGCGTGCAAGCTGGTGAGTCCTGCTGAACAGAGACGGAATTGATTCTGTGTTGTTTTCTCAAAACTCTTGGCTCAGTGCCAAGCAGCATATCTGTCAAGTTAAAGAGCGACTAGTGCTGCTGACGTCTAGATGAGATTTATGATGCTGTCCTGCTGCACGCATTCAGTACATGCTGCAAAAGAGGAACAGCGTTCTTAGAAGAAGAACTGCATTTCTGTAACAAACTTACAAAACGAGCCAAAAGCAGAAGGCACTCTGAGAGCACATACACCTCCACCGAGGCCAACAAAATGCCAAAAAGCCACAGCATTTATCTCCCTAAAATCATCCGTATTTGCAAACATTTTATCATTTTAACACATTTCATGCCAGCAAATCAAATGTTCATGTCAAAATCCTGCAAACAAACACAAGCAAAACACAAAAACAAAATAAATCCTTCTTCTGGATCATGAAATCATCCAAAAAAAAAAAAAAAAAAAAAAAAGAGCCACCGTGCTGAATTTCACCAAAATCTGCCCATTAGCATTGATTTTATTGGGGAATCAAAATTTCCGCTGGATCCTTGATCCGGAATGAGCTGGATCGCCTCCAAAATTTATTAACTTCCTCCTCTCGACTTTGTCGGTTAAATTTCAAACAAATCTGTCCATAAAAATGCCAGTGATCACGTGACTTCCTTGGCAGAGGAAATGACTGAAGCATGAACATGTAACAGCAGCTCCTCAGGATTAAGGTGACAGCGGTAAATTGATATTTTAAAAAAAACTAATATGAACCTTCAACACAAGCGATCCATGGCAACGTCAGAAGATGCTCGATTCTGATGGAACACAAATACTATTGAAACTTTAATCCATTTTATAGACTAACTGGCTGAAACTGTTGGATCCTGAACCAAACATATTGTCAGAATATCAGATTTGTGATGATATACAGTATTTAAATCGTTCTTGCAGATCCCCTTGGAGCACTTTAAAGCCGCCGACGTGGAGTTCCAGGCACGGTTTCACCATGAGAACATTGCTGAGCTGTACGGCGCTCTGCTGTGGGACAACAACGTCCACTTATTCATGGAGGCTGGTGAGGGCGGCTCCGTCCTGGAGAAGGTGGAGAGCTGCGGGCCCATGAGGGAGTTTGAGATCATCTGGGTGACCATGCAGGTGCTGCGAGGCCTGGAGTACCTCCACTCCCACAACATCATCCACCATGATATCAAACGTGAGTCAAAACACACTTCTTTCTTCTCCTGGTTGGGCCTTTTAATGATTTGTCTCTTCGATGACAAAACAGCCACTTCAGGAAATGATATGATGTCACTTTTACAGGACAATGTATGGTATACTTTCCGCTAATGCGAGGATGCGAGGATCCGCTAGGTTCCGTAATTTCCATCATCTGTTTACGTCAGAGGGTATACACAGAGGTCTCTGTGCAGATATCCATGTACCTCCAATTTTTGTATGACCGTGCAGATTTGTAGATGCTGCGCTATGCTACGCTATGCTTTTGTGACCGCAGTCACAAAAAATGCATGCGCTAGAAAACCAACATGGATGCTGCTTTTGAAGAGATGCTTTGTGAAAAGATCCGTCGCTACCCGCATCTGTACAATTTATCTTTAAAGGATATCGGCAATCGTGCATGTTTGAGTCTAATATATTAAATTTTCATGCATGTAACGTTACTGACAATCATTTCCCAAAGCATACTAATGGAACAGTGAATTAAAAATGTTTTTCCTACCTTCCAGACCTCCATTGGTTTCAGTTCATTCTGGTACGCTATTAAAATCAACTTGTTGATACTTGAAACGTTCTTGGGATAGGTAATCCATCATCACCAACAAGACGTGTATTCAGGTATTTTTTAGGAGTTACATAATTTTAGCGTTTAAGTGCAATAAAAAGCGTGGAGTGAATGTATGCCTCCACCGGGGAATGTAGTCCCAAAAGAAGACCTGCGTTTATTGAAAAATTTAAACAACCATGACTTCATAAGGCTGTGTAACTATTAACTATTATTGAACATGGATTTTTAAGGTGGGTGTATCACTTGAATATTTGATTTTGAAAGATTAAGAGATTTTGCAAAATATCAGGAAAGCTGAAATACAGTTTTATCCTTTGGGAAATGATTGTCAGTAACGTAACATGTATGAAAATTGAATAAATTAGGCTCAAACATGCAAAATGACTTATGGTCCTTTAAAAGACTCTAAACACTCTTCTTCTTGCAAAGATTTCATATTTGATTTAGTGTGCATGTGTGGAACGT
Organism: Lucifuga dentata; assembly: GCA_014773175.1. Taxonomy (NCBI): domain Eukaryota; kingdom Metazoa; phylum Chordata; class Actinopteri; order Ophidiiformes; family Bythitidae; genus Lucifuga; species Lucifuga dentata. Next base: position 8,847 of record VXCM01006670.1, on the reverse strand, counting down.
GTCCTTGTACCTTTGCATATGTGGAAAGTATGAATAAGACTTTACACATCTGCTGACTGAGTCCGTGAGCATACATGTCCGTTTAGAACTATAAATCATCCTTAAGCCCATTTAAATCATATGTAAGCCACATGATATTGCTGGCAAAATCTGGTTGCTAATTGCAAAGGTTAATTAAAACACAGGTAAATAGGTGGAGTCAACATGGCTGAGGTTTGATATGAGCTCATTTCAGCAGCACTGCAGGATCACAGCGTTCTCCAGGTCATCCTCCAGCCAGACACGGCCGAAAATAAGTGTGTGGAAATGTTGGAAATTTAACTTGTTACTCCCTTTTTTTCCTTTGCTGTCTCCTTTAAAGATAAGCTGGGGAGTTTTGTTGGTGGGCCTTATTAAGTGTTGCTATGGTCCTCCAGTCATTTTACGTCAGTAAAAATATTTAGGCAAAATGGCAAGAAGTTTTTGAAAGCCCTGCCCTCAACTTATCTGCCAAATTCCTTTCCAAAACCATGCAGCATGCTGGACTCTGATTTCTTTAAGGCCCTTTTTCTCAAAACTAAAGGTTTGGTTTTAACACTGGTAGAGACTTTTCTTTTGTCAGACAGCTAATACACAGTTAAATATGAGTACTATAAGTATCTAAACAACAAAGCAACCAGAGCTCAGAAACAGCATTTAAAGGACCATACCAGTGATTTTGCATGTTTGAGCCCAATAAATACTACCTGCATACCAGTTACTGTATGCCACTATATTTTTAGAAAAAGTCAAATCTTATCTGGCTGTGACACTCTAATGAGTTCTAATGAGCACTCTTCTAATTAATTCTGTGATGGTTGAATTGTGTAAACCAGCGGTTCCCAATTCTGGCCCTAGAGTTTATTTTTCATGTCCATCCATTCCCCCCTACTCACACCTGAGTAGCTTAAATAAATGAGTTTAATCAAGTGTGTTCACTTCATCAATGGTTGGTGCCTTCAAGGTTTTGATTGGCTAAACACACCCGATTAATATAAGTGATTAATTAGTGAGTACTAGCTGCCACAGTTAATCATAAAAACCATCCTAATATATATATATATATATATGAGAATTAAAGGGCATATACAAGCAATCTGATTTAAAAAAAAAAAAAAAAAAANAAAAAAAAAAAAAAAAAAACCCTATTCTGTAAGCTAAAGAGAGGTTGCATGGTTAGAAATCACCAGATGGATGATTCCCTCTGGGGGAGTATTACTCATTTTCCACTGATCGCTTTTAATGTTTTGGCACAGTTGACTGCACAGTAACACCTCATCTTGTTGCTTTTTACCCCTCATCTGTACTTGCATGTCAAAATGGAAATGTTGTAGAATTCTTAATAATATAGGAAATCAGAGGCAGTTTTCAGATGAAGCAGATAAACCTTGTTTTTTTGAAGAAGCTGAGCCAAAGAGAATCAGTCATACAGCGTGAGACATAAAGAGATTGTGACTGGACATGGAAAGATTGCTTTATAGTAACAGGAAACAAGTTAGGAAAAGTGTAGCCAAACTGTGTGTGTGTGTGTTTGTGTGTGTGAAGATATGTGGTAGTTAAGTTTACGAGGGCACAAGGACAGAAAAGCTGTAAATTGGGGAAGTGGAAGTGGGTTAACTCATGATGAGCAGCTGGACAACAGATAGAAAGCAGCAGGGACAGACTGAAGTAAAGGTCAGAGATGAACTAAAGATCAAGCAGAAAGGTCAACATAAGATTAACTGTGGGGAGACCCTTTATATTTATATAGATTATAGTATTTTTTAGGGAAATTATTTCTGCAAAAACTTTTAATATCAACACTTTCTTATTTTAGATGGTATAAGCAATCTTTGTACTGTGTTCATTTCATTCTATGTTTTATGTTATTTGCTTGTAACTTTATGTCATTGCTGCATATCTTGACCAAGATGCTCTTTAAAAACAGTTTTGTTTTTTTTTTTTGTTTTTTTTAATCTCAGTGAGGTTCTCCTGGTTAAATAAAGAATAAAAAAATAAATAAATAAAAGCCTCTCTTACAATTAATTTTTTAAGCACTTATAGTATTTCTCTCACAGCACAGAAACTCGTTTACCTCCTCTGCTGAATCACCCTGTAACTTTTCCTTTTTTTTTTTTTTTTCCTCAGCCAGTAACATCGTTCTGATGCCTGACAAGGCGGCGCTGGTGGACTTTGGTCTGACGGTGCAGATGACGGAGGAAACTTACACTCCCAGAGACCTGAGGGGAACGGAGGTAAGGAAGAAGAGTTCTGACGCAGCCTTCTCATTATTCTTATTTAAAGCCCCCTGCACAGCAGTTGTTAAAGGTCCATACTGGTGATTTTGCATGGGTTTTTTTTAAACTTTATTTTTGTTATTTTCAGAAGAAACAGAACAAATAAAGCAAACAACGGCAGACATCATGGGTAGAGTAAAATGCACAACATATCAAAGACAGAATAGCAAAGGTGAACGGGTCACATCACAATATGAAGGTCACTATCTTCAGTCTTTTATGCCAATGATTGTCCTTTAAGTTCTAGACATCCTTATGATCCACAACTTTGGGTGGAATACTTTAGAAGGAGGATGGATCTTCCACTCATTTATAACCTAAGGTCTGATTTGTTGGTTCTTCCACAGAAAGGGGGATTTTGCATGTTTTAAGCCCAATAAATACGACCCACACATGTTCCATTACTGAGAATTTCAAAAATGTAAAACCGTATTTTACTTTTCCCTGTTACTTTGCCAAATCATCCTAATCTTTCAAAATCAAATGTTTGGGTGATACCCCCACCTTAAACTTCAAAGGGGGTTTCCATGGTTTCCACCGCCTTCAGACTCTCTGATAGGCTGTCAGAGGAGGCATACTGTGGCCTTAAAGGACCATACCACCATTTTGCATGCTTGAGCCTAATATATACAGTTTTCATACATGTTACGTTACTGACAATCATTTCCCAAAGGATAAAACTGTATTTCAGCTTTCCTGATATTTTGCAAAATCTCTTAATCTTTCAAAATCAAATATTCAAGTGATACATCCACCTTAAAAATCCATGTTTCTCCTGCTAATAGTTACACAGCCTTATGAAGTCACAGTCGTTTCAATTTTTTTGATAAATGCAGGTCTTCTTGTGGGACTATATTCTCCGGTGGAGACATACATTCACCCTGCGCTTTTTATTGCGCTTAAACGCTAAAATTATGAAACATCGAAAAAACCTGAATACACGTCTTGTTGGTGATGATGGATTACCTATCCCAAGAATGTTTCAGGTATCATCAAGTTGATTTTAATAGCGTACCAGAAGGAACTGAAACCAATGGAGGTCTGGAAGGTAGGAAAAACATTTTTAATTCACCATTCCAGTAGTATGCTTTGGGAAATGATTGTCAGTAACATTACGTGTATGAAAATTGAATATATTAGGCTCAAACATGCAAATTGGGTGGTATGGTCCTTTCAGTCTACGGACGGACCTATCAAGAGTAAACATGTTTCATGCTTTTTTTTTATTTGCTTATTCTATTCATTGATCATAAATCTGAAGGAGAGGCAAAAGTGTTCAGCTCACGTCTGAGGTTTTTACATTCGAGGATTAAGTTTAGTGTGAAGAATAGTGCAGGATGGATGAGATTCAGCCTGGACATGTTTGGGGGGATAAACCGTTTTTCAACCTTTTCTTCATCTTCCTTTCATTCCTCTGTTTTGAGTTCAGTTTGTGCACATGTGGGTTCTTCACATGCAGTCTAGGATCACTTATGGTTTGGCTTGGAAAGTCCCAAGAGTAACAAAGAGAGACAGAGCGAGCAAACAGACATTTTGCAATCCAGCGCCACTCAGGAATTCCCAGCTCAGATGGAGAGATGAACTCTTGATTTGTTTACTTCTCACACTTTAAACACCAAGACACTTCCTCCTCGTCCTTATTGCGTCTTTGTTGTTGGAAACATCAGGAAAATCCTTTAGAGACACGAGACTATTTTTCTTTTTTTTTTTTAACTTGTTTATTCAGCATTTTTGAACATTTTCCAAAAGAACATCCCCCACCTAGACATGCAACCGCAAAATAAAACGCCCAGGAAAACAAAATCTAACATAAAATTCATATAAATCCTTACAAAAACCAAGAAAGAAAAAACACAATAAAAAGAAACAAAAAGGAGGAGGGGTCATTTTTCATGCATTATTTTCTAGTCCACTCTCTTTTAGTCATATTTCCTTCTTTTCTTGTATTCCATCCACTTTGTCCGTTGTAGATCACAGGTTCCCACCTTGAGCCTGAGAGAGTGGGTCAGTTTCTCCATAGTGTGAATTTCCTCCACAATGTCCAACAATTGCTTTGACTTTGGAGGGTCCGCATTCAGCCAGTTTCTCATGATGGTGTTAAGTGTTAAGATTTTGATGCTTTGGTACTGCAGTCCTCAGGATTAGGCCTAAATACAATAGCTTTGGGCCCTTGGAGGTCACATATTCCAGGATCTCCTCCATGACCTGGCTGCTACTGTCCCAAAATGTCTGGATCTTCTGGCAGAACCAGGAATACTTTTCCAACCTCTTTGCTCTTCTTTTACAAAGATAAATACTCGTAACAGGAGGAAAAAAGAAAAAAACAATGTCACAATTGTTTTCTTGACATTAGCTTCTGCAGCTGTATAATATCTGCCTCTTATAATGTCACCATTCTTTGCTTTAGATGTATATGAGTCCAGAGCTGGTTCTCTGTCGGGGACACAACACCAAGACGGACATCTACAGCCTGGGAGCCACCATCATTCACATGCAGACTGGGAGCCCTCCCTGGGTGCGGAGATACCCGCGCACCGCCTACCCGTCCTACCTCTACATTGTAAGTTCCTGCACCGCAGCCTCACTTTTTTAAAACTAGTGCAGTGTCCATTGAAAATGTGCGTGTTCGGACCAGACCAGACTTTGTGGTGTGTGCCGCAGCCTGCCATAATTTAGTTCTGCACGTCCTCGTGAGCTAGCTTTGTTCGCAGTGGCCGTTGAAAATGTGCCTGCTCGGGCCGGACTAGACTTTATGGCACGCGCCGCAGCCTGCCATTAGTGCCCGTGGAGCGGAGCGTATGCTGCCGTGCCCAGAGCATGCCCTGCTGCGCAGACTACTTTTTACTGGCACAGCTCAATTTGAGAACCGCTCATCCAAACAACTTCACACGCAACACTNCTACTTTTTACTGGCACAGCTCAATTTGAGAACCGCTCATCCAAACAACTTCACACGCAACACTGCAGGTCCTTGGGTCCTGAGCAATAAACCTACTGAATTTCAACTTCATACAGTGCTGAGTTCTAGAGATGTTGGTGCCACAGACAGACAGACAGTGATATCTGTCTTCATAGTTAGATTAAAATATCTCTGCATGTTTCTATTTCAGAGTTTCCTTAGCTGAGATTATCACGAGACACAGCAGACTCGACGTGACACGTAAACACCCTGAAGGCTCATTTACTTAGTCAGTCACTTCTCCTTTAAAGGATTTCCATGACACAGCTTCTTGCTTTCAGAAGAAGAGCCTGTTTCTGCTTTTGAAACAGTGTTTAGTTTTGATTTAGGGATTACTCTCTTCCTTGTGAAACTGCTGTAATGGGGAAGTGCTGGGTGGAAACACTTACACATTCTTAGTTCTTTTTTTTACCACAGCAAACTTGTTTTACAAGCTGCTACACAATGACACTCTTTTTTTTTTTTCGTTAATTAAATAGGGACTACGCACAAAAAAACATTCATCTCAAACCAAGAAGAGATGCTTTGTGCCCTTTAACTATCAGCTCATTTCCACCTGCAGTCACCAGACAGGTGAACCTAAAACAAATATCAAATAGTATTAAAAAAAAAACAAAAAAACTCCCACTTACAAAACAAACATTTACACAATCTCTCGCACACTCACCATTATCCATAAATACACAAACATTTATCCATAAAAATCAAACATTGGCGTACAAATACACACACAATCATCCTGTGCAATTAAAATTTCAAAACAGGATATTATCTCATTCATAGTCAAAAGGTCAAATTAATGTTGACTGGTTGCTAGGATCCATTTTTTGTAGCACCATGTGAAAAAGAACAAAAGTCTGTGCAAGTTTTCAGTTTAACTTGAGAGCAAAAATCAGGCCAGTCAGTGTAGAATATGTAGAATTCCTGCTTTCATCCAGTTTCTCTTTCTATATTGAAGCTGTACTGCAGCTTTTTTCTGATTCCACATTTTGTGTGTTTTCTCCCTCGAGCAGATCTACATGCAGGCGCCCCCTCTAGAGGACGTAGCAGAGGACTGCAGCCAGACCATGCGCTCCTTCCTGGGGCGAGCCCTGGACAGGAACCCGTCTCTGCGGAGTTCGGCCTCGGAGCTGCTGAAGGACGCGGCCATCAACCCCCCCAGGGAGGATCAGCCCCGCTGTTGGAGCCTCGACTCGGCCATGGAGGAGGCCAACCACCCCATGCTACGCCAGCACAGCCGGCATCCAGACACCACGCAGGGTGAGACTTCTGCTTCTGAGACTTCAAAGCTGTTGCACTTCTTCTTTTTTTTACCGCTTGTAAGTATTTATAGGTTTACCCACCTGTTTCTGCAGATTCTTCCATGCTGTCTGAAGACTCTGGCCACATGAAGAGAAAGGGCTCCTTGTATGTTGACCTGGGGGCCTTGACGGGTTGCTGCAAACTAGTGACAGGACCCCCTGATTCAGAATACGGCTAGCACTCAAACACAGGCCACCGTTTAATTCTCGCTAATTGAAGCCAACGTTACCGTCCTTTGATTACGCGGCTCATTCTGAATAATTGCTCAGACAGGTCGACAGGTTGGCAGATAACATGGACTGTTTATGAACTATGAATGTTTATAAGAGTCAGGAAGACGTGGAATGAACGTAACGAGCTCCGCTTCGATGAAATGGACTCGTCTCAACATTCTCAGGACAGTCACCGCTGCAGGACAGCAGTGACTATTACAGAGATACATCAGTGTCTTTATATTGTATTAAAGGACAATAACAGTGATTTTGTTTGTTTAAACCAAATAAATCTGACCTGCATGCATGTTAAGTTACTGACAAACATTTTCCAAAACATAAATCTGTATTTTGTTTTTTTGTTTTTTTTTTTTTACGAAATCCCCTAATCTTTTAAAATCAAATGTTCAGATGATACACAATACTTACAATTCAGTGTTTCTTCTGCTAACACGTGTGTCCAAATGTAGAAGAGACAGTCGTTTTTAATTTATCGATAATAGCCATCTTATTCTGGGACAACATTCACTGGTGGAGACATACATTTTCTTCCATGCAGCTCCATGTTGGATCAGTTACATAAACCAGCAATCCAACAAAAATATTTAATGGACATAGTATTTGGTGTGATGATTTTAATAAAGTACTGCATTGAATTGAAATCAATGGCAGTCTCTAGAAGGTAGGAAAAACAATTCTAAAATGTACCACTCCAGTAGTATGTTTTGGGAAACGGTTGTCAGTAATGTAATGTGTATGCTAATTGTATATATTGAGCTCCAACGTGCAAAACCATTGGTCTGGTCCTTTAGCGATCTTTTTCTTGTAGTGTAGGATGTACAGTGTAGAATGTTTTGAACATAATTTAATTTAATGTGATCATAATGAAAATAATAAAACTAAAGTCCGGATCGTCTTTGAGGTTGACCCTGAAGTCTTTTTATCATTTAAAATGTGTTAAATCATGTAAGAGTTTACTGTATGTACATTGTGTAAAAATGTTTGATATTTTAGTTCTTTATGGACGTCTACACGTTAATTCTTGTGGAATGTTAAATAGCATCATAGCATCCTGTGCTCTGTGTCCTGTCCTTAGGGTATGTCCATGTTTTTTCTTTTTTTTCTTTTTCTTTTTCTTTTTTTTTTTTTTTTTTTTTTTACATCCTGACAGATAAAGCCTGGTTTGCTTTGTACTAAAAAAAAGTTGTAACTTGTGTTTTCTTTAGTGTAGAATGTGTGGGTGATTAGGCCACTGGTCTAATAAAATGAGGTCAGATTGGCCATGTCATTATTGGATTGTAGTTTCCGTGAAAACCGACATTAAAATATTGAATGTGTTCTCAACTGTGTATCTCAGCTTGTTTTCCTCCTGATTATTAGATATAAGCAACATGGACATATTGTATGTTACTCTAAAAACATGCAAGTGATTATGCTGGGATGACCATTTTCAGTGAGCAATAAATTATACTATTATTATTAAACTATTATTAAATTATATTAAACTTTTATTTTTCAGTTTAGTTGTTTGATTCATAGCCTTCTGATCACACTCTTATCTATTAGTAGTGGCAGGACTGTTTCTGACTACTTTGGCACCCCTTCACTCATTCTCTAAAGTACATAGGAGAAAAAAAGACAGTTTTAGTCTTAACTTATAACACACTGCACTCAGTGTTAAATCTTATTGTCAGCAATGCTTCATTAGGGTTCTACCCTATTGTGTATTTTTGTCCCAAGGAGGCACTACAGAGTAACTACAGCGTGCCAAAAGTATGTCACCCCCTGTATTTTTGTGTAAACTTTACCAAAGTACCACTCCAAGCACAACAAAATTCATTTATTAGTATTTTACAAGTAGTTGAGTATTTGTCAGAATATTCAACTATTTTTTAGACTTAAATTTGGATTTCAGAGAGGTAATATGACTGCAATATTTCTACAAGTCAGTGAAAACACGTGAAAACCATGTGACCTCTGACCCTACCTCAAAGAAGATGATTTAACTCTCTCCAAGATGTTTTAACTTCCTGTTTGATCTCTACTAATAATGTTGGTATTCTTCAAATCTTAACAATAT